>WNWK01039582.1:0-17380 GCA_009830355.1 Cherax destructor
TTCCACAGCACTGCGTGTTTCAGAGAGTGTTAGTTCCACAGCACTGCTGTGTTTCAGAGAGTGTTAGTTCCACAGCACTGCTGTATTTCAGAGTGTTAGTTCCACAGCACTGCTCTGTTTCAGAGTGTGTTAGTTCCACAGCATTGCTGTGTTTCAGAGAGTGTTAGTTCCACAGCACTGCTGTTTCAGGGGTGTTAGTTCCACAGCACTGCTGTGTTTCAAGAGTGTTAGTTCCACAGCACTGCTGTGTTTCAGAGGTGTTAGTTCCACAGCACTGCTGTGTTTCAGAGAGTGTTAGTTCCACAGCACTGCTGTTTCAGAGAGTGTTAGTTCCACAGCACTGCTGTATTTCAGAGAGTGTTAGTTCCACAGCACTGCTGTGTTTCAGAGAGTGTTAGTTCCACAGCACTGCTGTGTTTCAGAGTGTGTTAGTTCCACAGCACTGCTGTATTTCAGAGAGTGTTAGTTCCACAGCACTGCTGTTTCAGAGTGTTAGTTCCACAGCACTGCTGTGTTTCAGAGAGTGTTAGTTCCACAGCACTGCTGTGTTTCAGAGTGTGTTAGTTCCACATCATTGATGTGTTTCAGAGAGTGTTAGTTCCACAGCACTGCTGTGTTTCAGAGTGTGTTAGTTCCACAGCACTGCTGTGTTTCAGAGAGTGTTAGTTCCACAGCACTGCTGTGTTTCAGAGAGTGTTAGTTCCACAGCACTGCTGTGTTTCAGAAAGTGTTAGTTCCACAGCACTGCTGTGTTTCAGAGAGTGTTAGTTCCACAGCACTGCTGTGTTTCAGAGTGTGTTAGTTCCACAGCATTGCTGTGTTTCAGAGAGTGTTAGTTCCACAGCACTGCTGTGTTTCAGAGAGTGTTAGTTCCACAGCACTGCTGTGTTTCAGAGTGTGTTAGTTCCACAGCACTTCTGTGTTTCAGAGAGTGTTAGTTCCACAGCACTGCTGTGTTTCAGAGAGTGTTAGTTCCACAGCACTGCTGTGTTTCAGAAAGTGTTAGTTCCACAGCACTGCTGTGTTTCTTGCGTCTGTATTCATAACATAACCTTCTCACTGCACGAATATTTTCACAGTGTTTGAATGTTGTTATCCAGCTCGTGGATCTCTTAGTGGACTTAATTATTACTAAATGCGACTAAGTGAAGATATCTCCAGAGAATATCACGTCAACTCAGTGATCCTCGTCTAGTACCCAGCCTGTGTCTGGGGTTGCAACAGGTTGTCAGAGTATTCTAGTCCAGTTATCCCTTAAATTGTGGCTTCTCAATGGCGCTTTTTGGTCTGCAACTAATGAATAGAAACCAACTAAATGAAACTTGGGATCTTTAATAATAAAAGAGTTTAGTAATTACAGTTAATGAAGTTGAATAATTAAGGAGATAAAGACCTACACAACTTTTGGAAATAAGATAAGATTTTCTTCGTATTTTTAACCCCGGAGGGTTAGCCACCAGGATAACCCAAGAAAGTCAGTGCGTCATCGAGGACTGTCTGTCTTATTTCCATTGTGGTCCTCAACTTGCCCCCCAGGATGCCACCCACACCAGTCGACTAACACCCAGGTACCTACTTGCTGCTACGTGAACAGGACAACAGGTAAGGAAACACGTCGAAATGTTTCTACCCCGCCGGGAATCGAACCCAGGCCTTCCGTGTGTGAAGCGAGCTTTTTAGCCACCAGGTATACTTATATATCATAGTTACTCTGTGCATATAATCATATGGTGCTAAGAGCACCTTTGATAAAATACTGCACTACTTTTATATGTACCGTGTGGTAGTTGCTATGATGTGATCTACTCACAAATACAATAGTAGTGTTGTGTAAATGTGTGTTTGTCAGTGCTCAATATGTGCTTAGATTGACTCAACTTAGAATGTGACTCACAACTAACAACAAGACCCTAAATAAGCTAACTTCTGGACCATCAAGGCAAACAAACAGCTTGCTTGAACAATGTGACGACCCAGTCACCAAACAGCAATAATGCTTGAAGCAGCAGTGACCAGCACAGCGTCAGTCAAGGCATCAAGGAGACCAAAACCGACCCTAACTGTGGACCTTCAACACATTCTGCACAAAAGGCATAACACTCCCTTATTACTGAAACTGAGTTCAGCAATTCCAATTTCCGACTACGACAGTGCGTAGATGCCAGAACAAATGTAGGTCTAGAGTTGAACTCGGGACCAGAGATGTAGTGCGTCTCATGACAAACTCTGAAAACGTCAAATATCGCTAAGTCTAAATAATGCTCTGTGACCCGAGTTGCACATAGTTGCATCAAAGGAGACATTACCAAAAACAGAGTCACCACCACAGGTGTCACCACCACCAGGACCAGTGAGAGAGAGAGAGAGAGAGAGAGAGAGAGAGAGAGAGAGAGAGAGAGAGAGAGAGAGAGAAAGCAAGCTCTGCACATCCAATGTCAGGTTGGGTACCAGCTTGAGCCTGACACGAACTGCAAAACAAGTGGTTGGTAGTTTGCAGAGTGCTGGGAGCCAATCAAAACCCGTCTAATTATGAACAAAATAGAGGTGTAGTTGTGGGTGGGTGTGAGTTGGACCTGACTAGCTTGTGCTACTAGGTCAGTTGCCGTGCTCATTCCTTAGTGAATGTGACCTGACCTGACTACCTTTAGCATTGGCTTGCCGGTGGGTGAATTGGACCTGCCTGCATGGGCCAGTAGGCCTGCTGCAGTGTTCCTTCTTTCTTATGTTCTTATAAGCTGATAATTAAGTCAAATAATATAAAATAAGAATTTTATTTTAGCTATAAATGAAACATCAGCAATATAATAATAGAGGAAAAACAATGTATACAATATATTTATGGCGTACTTTCTCTGAGGTCGCAATAGTCTTCATGGTGGGGTCTTCACGAGGGAGGTCTTCACGAGGGAGGTCTTACGAGGGGGGTATTCACGAGGGAGGTATTCACGAGGGAGGTCTTCACGAGGGAGGTCTTTACGAGGGAGGTCTTCACGAGGGAGGTCTTCACGAGGGGGGTCTTCTCGAGGGAGGTCTTCCGAGGGAGGTCTTCTCGAGGGAGGTCTTCTCGAGGGAGGTCTTCTCGAGGGAGGTCTTTCGAGGGAGGTCTTCTCGAGGGAGGTCTTCACGAGGAGGTCTTCACAAGGGAGGTCTTCACGAGGAAGGTCTTCACGAGGGAGGTCTTACGAGGGAGGTCTTCACGAGGGAGGTCTCTACGAGGGAGGTCTTTAGAGGAGGTCTTCACGAGGGAGGTCTTCACAAGGGAGGTCTTCACGAGGGAGGTCTTCACGAGGGAGGTCTTCACGAAACTCAGGACTACAGAGTTAAGTAACTTCAAAGACCCGAAGCATAACCCCTTAACAGTTATAATATTCTTTACGGAAGAATTATAAAAGAAATAACACCTTCACACGCCTGTGAGCTGCGTTGTAATTTCCTGCCCATGAGTGTTCGTCAAATCTTTAATTAAAACTTTGCTTTTTACCCCTTTCCCTCATTTGAGTACAAAATCTGGTTAGCGGAGCTACCTAGTACTTCCCATTTGCTAATATTGGCCGAAACTTCAGCAAATTCGGTTTAACTTTTTCTCACCCGCACCGACCTAAGAGCATGTAGGTTTGGCTTCCACTTCCTTTTATCGCCAGTAACTAGAAAGAGTGTAATTAATGTGTTTAGGAAGGCGTCGTCACAGTACATAAGAATGGAGGAACACTGCAGTAAATCTACTGGCCCAAACTATGCAGGTCGTCATAGACGCGTGTGAAACATGTGGGTATCTTTATTTGTAGACGTTTTGCCAACCAGTGGATTGATCAGTACAAGGACATGGGAAGAATTATATACAGAAGATGAGGTAATCAGTCCGACAGTCCCTGTGCTGATTCAGAGTCTTCAAGACTACGGGACCCATTAATTCATCTTTTGTATATAATTCTTCACATTATGTTCTTGTATTGATAAAGCCACTGGTTGGCGAAACGTCTACAGAAAAAGATATTCAGATGTTTCACATATGTTTAATTCTTCATCTTCAATATTAAAATGGTATATAATACCGACAGGTTGTTAAGACAGGAGTAAAGATGCCTAACTGTTGCAAAGAATCACTAGTTAATAATCTTGACGTTAATGATGAGCTTGGGGAAAGCGATCACAAATCACTTAGTTTCAATATATCATGGAATTACCCAGATAACTGCAATCAAGTCTCTGTTCCAGACTTTCGCTTGGCCGACTTCATGGGACCGAGAAATTACATGGGTGGGCTAAATTGGGATGACCTGACTATGGTTCAGGTAGGTGGTTTTGGTTGCCAGTATGACGTATTTCAGAGTAAAGTTCTAGCTGCCCAGACAACTTTTGTTCCGAGTAGGGAAATTAGATCTATTAAAAATGATCCCAAATGGATAAACAATAGATTAAAACATCTCATTGGTCAAAAGAGAGGCATATATAGGCGTATCAAAAGAGGGGATGGGCAGTTAAGAAATCAATATATTCAATTAGAGAGAGAAATAAAAAAAGAAATAAGAAAAGCAAAAAGGGATTATGAGGCTAAAATCGCAAGGGATTCGAAGACTAACCCAAAATAGTTCTTTCAGGTATACTGAAGTAAGATTAAGGACAAAATAAGCCCACTTAAGAGTAACTCAGGTCAGATCACGGATAGTGATAAGGATATGTGTGAAATTTTCAATACTTACTTCCTCTCAGTTTTTACTCAGGAAGATACTAGCGAAATTCCAGAAATAATAAATTATGTAGAACAGGAAGATAATAGACTATGCTCGATTGGGGTAACTAGTGACATGGTCCTCAGACAAATAGAGAAATTAAAACCTAACAAATCCCCAGGCTCTGATGAATTGTTTGCAAGAGTTTTAAAGGAATGTAAAGAGTAACTTAGCAAACCTATGGCTAATCTTTTCAATACATCATTACAAACTGGCATAGTGCCAGACAAGTGGAAAATGGCAAATGTAATACCTATTTACAAGGCAGGTGACAGGTCCTTAGCTTCGAACTATAGACCAATAAGCCTAACCCCCATAGTTGGTAAATTTATGGAATCAATAATTGCCGAAGCAATTCGTAGCCATCTTGAAAAGCATAAATTGATTAATGAATCTCAGCACGGTTTTACTAAGGGCGTTCCTGTCTTACGAATTTACTAACTTTTTCACTAAGGTGTTTGAGGAGGTAGATCATGGTAATGAATATGATATTGTGTATATGGACTTCAGTAAGGCTTTTGATAGAGTCCCACATCAGAGACTACTGAGGAAAATTAAGGCACACGGAATAGGAGGAGAAATTTTTCCTGGATAGAGGCATGGTTGACAAATAGGCAGCAGAGAGTTTGCATAAATGGGGAGAAATCAGAGTGGGAAGTGTCACAAGCGGTGTTCCACAGGGGTCAGTTTTGGGCCCCTTGTTGTTCCAATCTACATAAACGACATAGATGAGGGAATAAACAGCGACATAAGCAAATTTGCTGATGACACCAAAATAGGCCGTCCAATTCATTCAAATGAGGACATTAGAGCACTCCAGGAAGATTTGAATAGACTGATGCAGTGGTCGGAGAAGTGGCAGATGCAGTTTAATATAGATAAATGCAAAGTTCTAAATATTGGACAGGACAATAACCATGCCACAAATAAACTAAATAATGTAGATCTTAATATTACGGATTGCGAAAAGGATTTAGGAGTTCTGGTTAGCAGTAATCTGAAACCAAGACAGCAGTGCATAAGTGTTCGCAATAAAGCTAACAGAATCCTTGGCTTCATATCAAGAAGTATAAATAATAGAAGTCCTCAGGTTGTTCTTCAACTCTATATATCTTTGGTTAGGCCTCATTTAGATTATGTTGCACAGTTCTGGTCACCGTATTACAGAATGGATATAAATGCTCTGGAAAACGTACAAAGGAGGATGACAAAGTTGATCCCATGTATCAGAAATCTTCCCTATGAGGATAGACTGAGGGCCCTGAATCTGCACTTCTAGAAAGGCGTAAAATTAGGGGAGATATGATTGAGGTGTATAAATGGAAAACAGGAATAAATAAAGAGGATGTAAATAGCGTGCTAAAAATATCTAACATAGACAGGACTCGCAGCAATGGTTTTAAAATGGAAAAATTCAGATTCAGGAACGATATAGGAAAGCACTGGTTTGGTAATAGAGTTGTTGATGAGTGGAACAAACTCCCGAGTACCGTCATAGAAGTTAAGACGTTGTGTAGTTTTAAAAAGGGAATTACTAGTGATATGAGCAAATTCGCTGATGACACGAAGATAGGTAGGATAATCGATTCAGACGTAGATGTCACGGAACTTCAGGAGGATTTAGACAAACTCAATTCCTGGTCAGAAAAATGGCAGATGCAGTTCAATGTAGATAAATGCAAAGTTCTAAAGCTCGGGAATGTTCATAACCCTAGCACCTACCAGCTTAATAATGTTGAACTCAGCCGTACATAATGCGAAAAGGATCTGGGAGTTATGGTAAGCAGCAACCTCAAACCAAGTCAGCAATGCCTAAGCGTAAGAAATAAAGCAAATAGATTACTGGGATTTATATCAAGAAGTGTAAGCAACAGAAGTCCAGCGGTTATATTACAGCTTTATACATCATTAGTAAGGCTTCACCTGGATTGTGCAGCTCAGTTCTGGTCTCCGTTTTGCAGAGGGGATGTAAATTCGTTGGAAGACATTCAGTGACGAATGAACATAAGAACACTGCAGCAGGCCTGTTGGCCCATACTAGGCAAGTCCTTCACAATCCGTCCCACTAACAGAATATTTGCTCAACCCAATTTTCAATGCTACCCAAGAAATAAGCTTTGACAATTCTACCTACTCATGCGCGAATCCCACTCAAATCCAACCCCTCTCACTCATGAATTTATCCAACCTAAATTTGAAACTACCCAAGGTCCTAGCTTCAATAACCCTACTAGGCAGACTGTTCCACTCATCAACTACCCTATTTCCAAACCAATACTTTCCTATATCCTTTCTAAATCTAAACTTATCTAACTTGAATCCATTATTGCGGGTTCTCTCTTGGAGAGATATCCTCAAGACCTTATTTATATCCCCTTTGTTAATACCCATTTTCCACTTGTATACCTCGATCATGTCTCCCCTCATTCTACGTCTTACAAGTGAATGTAATTTTAGGGTCTTCAATCTTTCTTCGTAAGGAAGATTTCTAATGCTATGTATTAATTTAGTCATTCTACGCTGAATGTTTTCTAACGAATTTATGTCCATTCTGTAATATGGAGACCAGAACTGAGCTGCGTAATCTAGGTGAGGCCTTACTAATGATGTATAAAGCTGTAATATAACCTCTGGACTTCTGTTGCTAACACTTCTTGATATAAATCCCAGTAACTATTTGCCTTATTACGTACGCTTAGGCATTGCTGTCTTGGTTTAAGGTTGCTGCTTACCATCACCCCAAGTCCTTCTCGCAATCTGTATGGCTAAGTTCTACGTTATTTAACTTATAAGTGCTTGGGTTATGGACACTCCCGAGCTTCAGAACCTTGCATTTATCTACATTGAACTGCATCTGCCACTTTTCTGACCACGAATTAAGTTTGTCTAAATCTTCCTGAAGTTCTATGACATCTATGTTTGAATCAATTATCCTACCTATCTTCGTGTCGTCGGCGAATTTGCTCATATCACTAGTAATTCCCTCATCAAGGTCATTGATATATATTATAAATAACAATGGGCCTAAGACTGATCCCTGTGGAACACCACTTGTTACAAGTCCCCATTCGGATTTAACCCCATTTATGCACACTCTCTGCTTCCTATTGGTGAGCCATGACTCGATCCATGACAGCACTTTTCCCCCAATGCCATGAGCTGCCACTTTCTTTAACAGTCTCTGGTGCGGTACTCTATCAAAAGCCTTACTAAAGTCTAAATATACAATATCGAATTCTTTATCGTGATCAACAGCCTCAAAAGCTTTACTGAAGAAGGTTAATAAATTAGATAGGCAGGAACGGCCCTCGTGAATCCATGCTGGGTATCATTAATCAAATTATGGTTATCTAGATGGCTTCTAATAATATCAGCTATAATTGACTCTAGTAATTTGCCTACAATTGAGGTCAGGCTTATTGGGCGGTAGTTTGACGGTAGTGACTTGTCCCCTGCTTTAAAAATAGGAATTACATTAGCTATCTTCCACATATCAGACACTACACCTGTTTGAAGAGATAAATTAAAAATGTTAGATATTGGTTCACAGAGTTCCATTTTGCATTCCTTAAGAACCCTTGCAAAAAGCTCATCAGGACCCGGCGATTTATTTTGTTTCAGTCGGTCCAGCTGTTTCATAATCATTTCGCTAGTGACTGTGATATTACATAATTTATCTTCTTCTGGGCCTCTGTAAAATTAATTACTGGGATATTATTAATGTCTTCCTGTGTGAAAACCGAGAGAAAATAATTATTAAAAATAGAGCACATATCATTCTCCTTGTCAGTAAGATGCCCAAAGTTATTTTTAAGGGGACCTATCTTATCCCTAACTTTTGTTCTATAAACCTGGAAAAACTTTTTGGGTTAGTTTTTGAATCCCTAGCAACTTTAATTTCATAGTCCCGTTTAGCTTTTCTTATTCCCTTTTAACGTCCCTCTTAATGTCAGTATACTGATTTATAAGATGACCCTCACCTCTTTTAGGCGCCTATAAATTCCTTTCTTCTGCCCTAAAAGATATTTGAGCCTATTATTCATCCATTTTGGGTCATTTCTACTTGATCTAATTTCTTTATACGGGATAAATGTTCTTTGGGCAGCCTGTATAGTGTTAAGAAAACTGTCATATTGATACCTCTCTTCTTCACCCCAGTCCACAGTTGATAAGTGTTCTCTAAGTCCATTATAATCTGCTAAGCGAAAATCTGGGACCATTACTGAATTATCCCTACTATCATACATCCATTCAAGGCTAAAGGTAATTGACTTGTGGTCGCTTGAGCCGAGTTCCTCTGTAATTTCTAAATTATTAACAAGGGTTTCCTTGCTTGCCAGAACCAAGTCAAGTAGGTTATTTCCCTTGTAGGTTCTGTTACAAACTGCTTCAAAAAGCAATCATGAACTACTTCTAAAAGTCGTTAGATTCTAAATTCCCTGTCATGAAATTCCAATCAATCTGACTAAAGTTAAAGTCCCTAGAATTACTACGTTATCGTGTCTTGTGGCCTTAACAATTTCCTCCCAAAGTAGTCTCCCTTGTTCCCTATCTAAGTTTGGAGGTCGGTAAATCACGCCTAAAATCAATTTTTCACACCCTCTGAAAATTCTATCCAGACAGACTCTGTATGTGTTAATTCAGACTTTATACCGTTTTATGCAACAATTTAAATGATCACGGACATAGAGTGCCACCCCACCCCTTTCCGGATACTTCTGTCTACTTGGAACAATTTAAAACCCTGAATGTGACATTCGGCAGGCAAGTCCTGATTTTTCATATTAAACCATGTCTCAGTTATTGCAAAACATCAATATTACCCGTACTTGCAACTAATCTCAACTCGTCCATCTTATTCCTAGCACTACGACTATTGGTGTAATATATATTTAGAGACCCTCCTTTCTCTTTACCCTTCCTGCTCATCTCTGTTTTTCCACTATACCTATTACTGTCCTTGTCATCTAGTGTCACTAGCTTTCCACTATCCACCTTATTCTGCCTATTACTAGTTCTCCTACAACTTATAATATTACTACACTGGGACTTCTCTGTTTTCCCCAAAACCCATACCACTAACTATTTCTAGTTTAAAGCCCTAACAGCTCCCTCCACTGCAGTTGCCAGTGCCCCCACCCCAGACCGGGATAAGTGAACCCCATCCCTGGCATACATGTCATTTCTGCCATAGAAGAGGTCCCAGTTGTCAATGAATGTTACTGAATTTTCCTTACAGTATTTGTCCAGCCAGCAATTGACACCAATTGCCCTGGACAGCCATTCATTTCCAACTCCTCTCCTTGGCAAAATACCACATATGACAGGGTTCCCACCCTTCTTCCTAATTATGTCTATTGCTGACCTAAACCTGCTAGTCAGGTCCTCACTCCTACGTCTGCCAACATCGTTGCCTCCAGCACTGAGACAGATAATAGGATTGCTCCCATTACCTCTCATGATGTCGTCCAGACGGCTAACAATATCCTCCATCCCAGCCCCAGGAAAGCAAACCCTCTGTCTCCTACTCCTATCAATCAAACAGAAAGCCCTATCCATGTACCTAACCTGACTGTCCCCAACAACAACAATGTTTTTACCTTCCTTTGTGTCTTTCGTCGTGACGCTCCCAGAAGTCGACTCACATTCATCGGGTAGCAGGGTGAATGGGTTCGATGTTTCAACATTCTCCTGGGTCTTCGTTGTTTCTACCTCTCCACCCGTCCTCTTGAGCCTTAACTTTGTCCCATGCGTTTTAGCCACTGTCCAGGTTCCTTTCCTGGCTTGAGGATTCTCAACAGGAGGATTACTACGAATCCTCTTGTTTTCCTCAGTCAGTCGCTGTATCTCAAGCTTAGCTACCCTCAGTTCTTCCTTCAGCTGCTGGTAGAGTAGCTCAAGAGAGGACATCTTCTTCAGATTGACAGAGAGCACACAAGACACGTCTTCACTGAGTTAAGTCAGGTCCACCACTGAGTTAAGTCAGGTCCACCACTCATGAATTTATCCAACCTAAATTTGAAACTACCCAAGGTCCTAGCTTCAATAACCCTACTAGGCAGACTGTTCCACTCATCAACTACCCTATTTCCAAACCAATACTTTCCTATATCCTTTCTAAATCTAAACTTATCTAACTTGAATCCAAAGTTAATTCATAGCATTGGAAGTCTTCCACTTGTATACCTCGATCATGTCTCCCCTCATTCTACGTCTTACAAGTGAATGTAATTTTAGGGTCTTCAATCTTTCTTCGTAAGGAAGATTTCTAATGCTATGTATTAATTTAGTCATTCTACGCTGAATGTTTTCTAACGAATTTATGTCCATTCTGTAATATGGAGACCAGAACTGAGCTGCGTAATCTAGGTGAGGCCTTACTAATGATGTATAAAGCTGTAATATAACCTCTGGACTTCTGTTGCTAACACTTCTTGATATAAATCCCAGTAATCTATTTGCCTTATTACGTACGCTTAGGCATTGCTGTCTTGGTTTAAGGTTGCTGCTTACCATCACCCCCAAGTCCTTCTCGCAATCTGTATGGCTAAGTTCTACGTTATTTAACTTATAAGTGCTTGGGTTATGGACACTCCGAGCTTCAGAACCTTGCATTTATCTACATTGAACTGCATCTGCCACTTTTCTGACCACGAATTAAGTTTGTCTAAATCTTCCTGAAGTTCTATGACATCTATGTTTGAATCAATTATCCTACCTATCTTCGTGTCGTCGGCGAATTTGCTCATATCACTAGTAATTCCCTCATCAAGGTCATTGATATATATTATAAATAACAATGGGCCTAAGACTGATCCCTGTGGAACACCACTTGTTACAAGTCCCCATTCGGATTTAACCCCATTTATGCACACTCTCTGCTTCCTATTGGTGAGCCATGACTCGATCCATGACAGCACTTTTCCCCCAATGCCATGAGCTGCCACTTTCTTTAACAGTCTCTGGTGCGGTACTCTATCAAAAGCCTTACTAAAGTCTAAATATACAATATCGAATTCTTTATCGTGATCAACAGCCTCAAAAGCTTTACTGAAGAAGGTTAATAAATTAGATAGGCAGGAACGGCCCTCGTGAATCCATGCTGGGTATCATTAATCAAATTATGGTTATCTAGATGGCTTCTAATAATATCAGCTATAATTGACTCTAGTAATTTGCCTACAATTGAGGTCAGGCTTATTGGGCGGTAGTTTGACGGTAGTGACTTGTCCCCTGCTTTAAAAATAGGAATTACATTAGCTATCTTCCACATATCAGACACTACACCTGTTTGAAGAGAAAAATTTAAAAAATGTTAGATATTGGTTCACAGAGTTCCATTTTGCATTCCTTAAGAACCCTTGCAAAAAGCTCATCAGGACCCGCGATTTATTTTGTTTCAGTCGGTCCAGCTGTTTCATAATCATTTCGCTAGTGACTGTGATATTACATAATTTATCTTCTTCTGGGCCTCTGTAAAAATTAATTACTGGGATATTATTAATGTCTTCCTGTGTGAAAACCGAGAGAAAATAATTATTAAAAATAGAGCACATATCATTCTCCTTGTCAGTAAGATGCCCAAAGTTATTTTTAAGGGGGACCTATCTTATCCCTAACTTTTGTTCTATAAACCTGGAAAACTTTTTGGGTTAGTTTTTGAATCCCTAGCAACTTTAATTTCATAGTCCCGTTTAGCTTTTCTTATTCCCTTTTAACGCCCCTCTTAATGTCAGTATACTGATTTATAAGATGACCTCACCTCTTTTAGGCGCCTATAAATTCCTTTCTTCTGCCCTAAAAGATATTTGAGCCTATTATTCATCCATTTTGGGTCATTTCTACTTGATCTAATTTCTTTATACGGGATAAATTTTCTTTGGGCAGCCTGTATAGTGTTAAGAAAACATTCGGCAGGCAAGTCCCGATTTTTCATATTAAACCATGTCTCAGTTATTGCAAAAACATCAATATTACCCGTACTTGCAACTAATCTCAACTCGTCCATCTTATTCCTAGCACTACGACTATTGGTGTAATATATATTTAGAGACCCTCCTTTCTCTTTACCCTTCCTGCTCATCTCTGTTTTTCCACTATACCTATTACTGTCCTTGTCATCTAGTGTCACTAGCTTTCCACTATCCACCTTATTCTGCCTATTACTAGTTCTCCTACAACTTATAATATTACTACACTGGGACTTCTCTGTTTTCCCCCCAAAACCCATACCACTAACTATTTCTAGTTTAAAGCCCTAACAGCTCCCTCCACTGCAGTTGCCAGTGCCCCCACCCCAGACCTGGATAAGTGAACCCCATCCCTGGCATACATGTCATTTCTGCCATAGAAGAGGTCCCAGTTGTCAATGAATGTTACTGAATTTTCCTTACAGTATTTGTCCAGCCAGCAATTGACACCAATTGCCCTGGACAGCCATTCATTTCCAACTCCTCTCCTTGGAAAAATACCACATATGACAGGGTTCCCACCCTTCTTCCTAATTATGTCTATTGCTGACCTAAACCTGCTAGTCAGGTCCTCACTCCTACGTCTGCCAACATCGTTGCCTCCAGCACTGAGACAGATAATAGGATTGCTCCCATTACCTCTCATGATGTCGTCCAGACGGCTAACAATATCCTCCATCCCAGCCCCAGGAAAGCAAACCCTCTGTCTCCTACTCCTATCAATCAAACAGAAAGCCCTATCCATGTACCTAACCTGACTGTCCCCACACAACAATGTTTTTACCTTCCTTTGTGTCTTTCGTCGTGACGCTCCCAGAAGTCGACTCACATTCATCGGGTAGCACGGTGAATGGGTTCGATGTTTCCACAACATTCTCCTGGGTCTTCGTTGTTTCTACCTCTCCACCCGTCCTCTTGAGCCTTAACTTTGTCCCATGCGTTTTAGCCACTGTCCAGGTTCCTTTCCTGGCTTGAGGATTCTCAACAGGAGGATTACTACGAATCCTCTTGTTTTCCTCAGTCAGTCGCTGTATCTCAAGCTTAGCTACCCTCAGTTCTTCCTTCAGCTGCTGGTAGAGTAGCTCAAGAGAGGACATCTTCTTCAGATTGACAGAGAGCACACAAGACACGTCTTCACTGAGTTAAGTCAGGTCCACCACTGAGTTAAGTCAGGTCCACCACTCATGAATTTATCCAACCTAAATTTGAAACTACCCAAGGTCCTAGCTTCAATAACCCTACTAGGCAGACTGTTCCACTCATCAACTACCCTATTTCCAAACCAATACTTTCCTATATCCTTTCTAAATCTAAACTTATCTAACTTGAATCCAAAGTTAATTCATAGCATTGGAAGTCTTCCGTATGAAGAAGGATTGAAGACCCTTAAGTTGCATTCACTTGTGGGACGAGGAATGAGGGGAGACATGATCGAGGTATATAAGTGGAAGATGGGTATTAATAAGGGGGATATAAATAAGGTCTTGAGGATATCTCTCCAAGAGAGAACCCGCAATAATGGATTCAAATTGGATAAGTTTAGATTTAGAAAGGATATAGGAAAATATTGGTTTGGAAATAGGGTAGTTGATGAGTGGAACAGTCTGCCTAGTAGGGTCATTGAAGCTAGGACCTTGGGTAGTTTCAAATTTAGGTTGGATAAATTCATGAGTGAGAGGGTTGGATTTGAGTGGGACTCGCACTTGAGTTAATAGAATCTTCAAAGCTTATTTCTTGGGTAGAATTGAAAATTAGGTTGGGCAATTATTCTGTTAGTGGGATGGATTGTGAAGGATCTGCCTAGTATGGGCCAACAGGCCTGCTGCAGTGTTCCTCCTTTCTTATGTTCTTATGTTAAAAATAGGTTAAATAAATACATGAGTGGGTGTGGGTGGGTGTGAGTTGGACCTGACTAGCTTGTGCTACTAGGTCAGATGCCGTGCTCCTCCCTTAAGTGAATGTGACTGACCTGACCAAGTCAAGGCATTGGCTTAAGCTGGTGGGAAAATTGGACCTGCTCGCATGGGCCAGTAGGCCTGCTGTAGGGTTCCTTCTTTCTTATGAAACACTTGTCGTGTTTCCTGACGAATCTTAGCTTACCACTAAGCCAACCATTCCCACTCACTTGTTCAATCTGCTTCGATATCTCAGGTACTAATCAATTCCTCGGGTACTATCAAACATCATGGAATCTTTGTTCAGAGGACATCTACATAACCTTCACGGCTACCACCACCACCACCAGTAACCCGTGCCTCGGGTATGACCTTCCACTGGGGAATCCCGCCTACCAGTGACTATGCCCTCGTCTGCTACCCGTCCCTTTCCACCTGACGCCAGTATATAAGCGCCAGTCTCCTTGCCTGTGCTCCAGAATCTTCACAACTACGGTGATCTTCACAACAACTCCAAGGCTGAGGCACTGATTACCTCATCTTTTGTATATAGTTCTACTGTCTTCAAATTATGTCCTAGAATCTGTATTGATAAAGCCACTGGATGGCGAAACGTCTACAATAAAGATACCTAGATGTTGCACATGTGTCTAAATTTTTCAACTAATCAAACCCAGCCCTTCTCGCTCATATATTTCTCCATTCTCTCTTAAAGCTATCCAAGGCCCACTTTTACTGGGAAATAGTCCCCTCCCTCCTACACCTCTAACTTGAGCCTCACTATCCTCATAAAAACTCTTCACTGCTTTCAGTAACCTACCTCCTATTCCATACACCTGCAACATCTGCCACATTGCATCCCTATCCACCCTATCATACGCCTTTTCCAAATCTATAAATGCCACAAAACCTCTTTACCCTTATCCAAATACTGTTCACCAATTAGGACTGCCGAAAATATGGTGAGAGAACGCTACTTGCACACTACAACCTTTCACCCCACACATTGACTTGTAAAATTAGACACATATGCAACACTTGGGTATCTTTTGAGAAACGTTGCACAAGTGGCTTCATCAGTCAATACAAGAAGAAAGTAGTAATAAAGGAGGAGTTGAGGTATCAGTCCTCGGCTGGAGTCGATGTGTTCAGTCCATCAATCTGAAGTAAATACAACATAAGGCAATAGAAGTTGCTAATATACTGTAGACAGGTGAGATGAGCAGGAGGAGGCGGTCATAGTGGTATCAACCACAGTCGAAGTAAGTCCTTGTCCAAAGGTTTGGACAAATGTTGAAGAATCCCTTGGTATCAAGATCCAAAGAAGTTGCTGTGTCAGACAACATTTGTCCAAACCTTTGGACAAGGACTTACTTCGACTAGTGGTTGATACCACTATGACCCGCCCCCTCCTGCTTCATCTCACCTGTCTACAGTATATTAGCAACTTCATTTGCCTTATGTTGTATTTACTTCCCAAAATTGATGACTGAACACACACTCCAGGCCGAGGACTGATTACCTCAAACCTCCTTTTATTACTACTTTCTTCTTGTATTGACTGATGAAGCCACTGTGTGGCGAAACGTTTCTCAATAAAGATACCCAAGTGTTGCATATGTGTCTAATTTTACAACTTGTCGGTTCTCTGAACCATTCATTTACACACATTGACTTGATGAAGGCCTTAAATAAAAGTTTACTCTGAGAATAAGTGACCTTTTCCACTGAACTGTATACCCCAGACTGTGAAAACTGACTAAAACTCTAATTGATTCTGGCCTTGTTTGTTCTCACTAAATTTTCTTTACGTCTTTTTAACAGTGCAACATAATTCCACATCTACGCGTGACCTTGATATTCTTGCATCATTTAAGGAATACAACACGAACCCACATCTACTACGCATGTTGACCTCGATATTCTTATACTATTGTTTAAGCAGTACAACACAAATCCAGATCCACTACGCATGACCTTGATTTCTTGCATCATTTAAATAACACAAACCCACATCTACTACGCGTGACCTTGATATTCTTACACCATTTAAAACAGTACAAAACAAACCCACATCTACGCATGACCTTGATATTCCTCTCGTGTTAGCTTCTCCAAAATTCAATTGCGCAGTTTCAGGCAGACGCCCATCCTTCCCACTAAATTTAGTCACAATTATAAAGACCATTTTTTACTAGGATTTGTTGGCAGAGAGACAGCTGTGTGGATCCACACGCAAGTCTCTTGTTAAACCATTGTCGCGTTTTAGGAGAGGATAGTCACGGTGCAGCGATGAAAGGTTTTACAGTGTTTTCTAAACATTATTGCATGACTCTCATTTGCCATTTCTGGGAGAAGGTTCACGTTGTTATACCCTCCTCACCCTGGGAGAAGGTTCATGATATTATATCCTCCCCACCCTGGGAGAAGGTTCATGATGTTATATCCTCCCCACCCTGGGAGAAGGTTCAAGTTGTTATATCCTCCCCAACCTGGGAGAAGGTTCACGTTGATATATCCTCCCCACCGTGGGAGAAGGTTCATGTTTTACCCTCCCCAACCAGAGAAAAGGTTCAAGTTGTTATATCCTCCTCACCCAGGGAGAAGGTTCACGTTGTTATATCCTCCCCACCCTGGGAGAAGGTTCAGGTTGCTATATCTTCCCACCCTGGGAGAAGGTTCACGTTGTTATATCCTCCCCACCCTGGGAGAAGATTCATGATGTTATACCCTCCTCACCCTGGGAGAAGGTTCACGTTGTTATACCCTCCCCACCCTGGGAGAA
>WNWK01039583.1:0-17380 GCA_009830355.1 Cherax destructor
CTATTTTGGCCAATTCCTTTGGGGACAGTCAACCAAACTATAGCTATTTCTTTAGAACTCCTTTTGTTCTATCGATTGAGTAAAGAAACCCCCAAATTTCCCGGGTTTTTAATTACCCAATAAAGTGGTCAAAAATTTTGGAAATTTTTGGCCTTTTCATGAAAAAAAAAAAAGATTTTAATTTCAAAATAGGGTCCGGGGAATAAACGGGGGAGTTTTTCCCTGGCACTAAAATAAGATTTTTCTGTTCATTAGTCATGTTTTTTTGGGCCCCCTTTTTAATTACTCTTGCTTTCTATTTTGTTTTTTTATTCAACAAAAATAGAAGATTTATTGTTATCAGACTATTGCATTATTGTAAAAAGGTATAAATAATATCGGGATTTGTGAAAGAATATTAGACTCACCAGTTGAGGTTTTGGGACGCATGGGTGATTTTTTTTACTTTGAACATTGGCAAAATCAACATTTCCCCATTTTGAGCTCAATTTAAAGGGTCTTTTTTTTAAAAAAAATAATCAAAATCATTCTTTTTCCTGTAATATTTTTTCCCATTCTATCAAATGAGACCAAAAAAAGAGAATACAACCATAAATATTATACGAAAATACCCCCCAAAAAACGGCGTTTTAATTAAAAAAACGGTCGGGGGTTTTTTTTCTCATTATGACTGGGTTTCTGCAGGATTTTTTTTACGCCACACTGACCACAAGACCCATTCTTCAATGTGGGCCTACCAGCTTTTTCCCCTTGATTTGGGGGCCGCTAGAATTTTTGGGTATAAATACGTCCAAAAATTGGGGTCGTAAGACGTAAATATCGCCAAAAAATCAAAGGGTTAAATGGGCCGAGAAAACAATAAGAAGTTCAATGAGGGGAAATTTCAATTACTTTGAATGGAAAAAATTTAAGGGAAAATTTAAAACTATTGGAATAAAAAAACAAATTCCAACCACACAATAGAGGAAAAACTAATGTAAAGACCTGGGAGTGACATGTCAGAGGATTCACCTTCAAAGGGCCATAACAGTACAATCCATCTGCTAGAAAAATGACAGGATGGATAAAGAGAACCTTCAAAACCAGGGGTCCAAGCTCATGTTTACACTTTTCAGGTTGGGTTGTTCTATCTAGGCGGAATATTGCTGCACACTAACGCACCTTTCAAGGCAGGTGAAATTGCTGAACCCAGAAAATGTCAGAGAACCTTCACAGAAACATAACTGCGATAAAACCCCCTCAATTACTGGGAAACCTTAAAATTCCTAAAACCCGTACTCCCTTTGAAGGGAGGGGGAAAGATAATTATTATATACACTTTGGGAAAAACCCCGAGGATTAGTACCAAACTTGCACAAAAATCACTCCCCCAGAAAGCAAAAAAACTCACAGGGATGAAAATCCCCCCAATGAAAAGCAGGGGTGCCACTAGAAGTTAAAAAACAACACAATAAGTGTCAGGGGCCCAAGACTGTCAACTGCCTCCCAGCATACATAAAAGGGGGTTTCCAAAACCCCCGGCTGTCTTCAAGAGGCACTGAAAAGGCACCTAAAGTCGGACCCGACCAGCCGGCTGTGGTTCTACTTGGTTTCGTGCGGCCCCAGTAACAGCCTGGTTGATCAGGCCCTGATCCCCATGAGGCCTGGTCACAGACCAAGCCACGGGGCATTGACCCCGAATCCCTCTCCAGGTATACTCCAGTCATACCCAGGTGTAATACATGGGCATGACCTGCCACTAGTGGGGTCCCACCCACCTGTGACAAAGTCTACAACTGCTGCAACTCACCACTGGCTACACTATATAAGTCTCTATCATCGTGTTCTTGGATTAAATTGAAAAAGCCTGCTGTGCAAGTCAAACATCTCTCCAATAAAGATACCCAGTGCTGCATGCATCTTATCCTTCATAATTCCTGACATAATTAAAGTGTCGATGAAGTGAGAAAAAAAAATTGTAATGTACCAGTGTGTTTAATTTTACCCCATAAAGATTTAAGTAAACAAAATTTCTTATAAAGACAACTAGAAAAAAGTAAAGAAATACAGTGGTACCTCTACTTATGAGCAAAATTGCGTTCCAGTCATTATTCAAGTGCCAATACCGAAGGAATTTTTCCCATAAGAAATAATGAAAATTAGGTTAATCCATTTCAGACCCCAAAAATACACTTACAGAAGCACCTACAAAAATACACTTACATAATTGTTCGAGTTGGGAGCTGCTCGTAAGCAGAGTACCACTGTATGGGAAAAAGAAAACAAAAGTATCAGTGATGGCCTTAAGGGCAGTGTGAAAGAAGCAGCAGCACAAGGCAAGAGAAGTGAAGCGAAAGAAAGAGAAGTGAAGCAGAAGAAAGAGAAGTGAGGTACATGCTGATAGCTGCAGGAGTAAACCAAGAGGCAAAGAGTTAATAACTCATGAAATCGTAATGAGTTAATAAATTTCACGAGAATAAAGAAATTTGAAAGAAAAGTATATCTTCTGAAAATAGTATTGAACATTGAGTTAAAGAGTGTACAAGTGAAGTACAAGAGGATGTTTCTCAAGGAAAGAAGAACTAAGGAAAAAAAACAAGAGAATGAGGAAAAAAAGTCAGATAAATAAATGAATGGCATGAGGATAAAAAAAAAACAGGAAGCAGACAGAACAGCAGTAAGCAGGAAGGAGACAGAACAGCAGTAAGCAGGAAGGAGACAGAACAGCAGTAAGCAGGAAGCAGACAGAACAGCAGGAAGCAGACAGAACAGCAGTAAGCAGGAAAGCAGACAGAACAGCAGTAAGCAGGAAAGCAGACAGAACAGCAGTAAGCAGGAAAGCAGACAGAACAGCATTAAGCAGGAAGCAGACAGAACAGCAGTAAGCAGGAAGCAGACAGAACAGCAGTAAGCAGGAAGCAGACAGAACAGCAGTAAGCAAAAAGGAGACAGAACAGCAGTAAGCAGGAAGCAGACAGAACAGCAGTAAGCAAAAAGGAGACAGAACAGCAGTAAGCAGGAAGGAGACAGAACAGCAGTAAGCAGACATAACAGCAGTAAGCAGGAAGGAGACAGAACAGCAGGAAGGAGACAGAACAGCAGGAAGGATACAGAACAGCAGTAAGCAGGAAGGATACAGAACAGCAGTAAGCAGGAAGGATACAGAACAGCAGTAAGCTGGAAGGAGACAGAACAGCAGTAAGCAGGAAGGATACAGAACAGCAGTAAGCAGGAAGGATACAGAACAGCAGTAAGCAGGAAGGATACAGAACAGCAGTAAACAGGAAGGAGACAGAACAGCAGTAAGCAGAAAGGAGACAGAACAGCAGTAAGCAGGAAGAATACAGAACATCAGTAAGAGACAGAACAGTAGTAAGCAGGAAGGAGACAGAACAGCAGTAAGCAGGAAGGAAACAGAACAGCAGTAAGCAGGAAGGAGACAGAACAGCAGTAAACAGGAAGGAGACAGAACAGCAGTAAGCAGAAAGGAGACAGAACAGCAGTAAGCAGGAAGAATACAGAACATCAGTAAGGAGACAGAACAGTAGTAAGCAGGAAGGAGACAGAAAAGCAGTAAGCAGGAAGGAGACAGAACAGCAGTAAGCACGAAGGAGACAGAACAGCAGTAAGCACGAAGGAGACAGAACAGCAGTAAGCAGGAAGGAGACAGAACAGCAGTAAGCAGGAAGAGACAGAACAGCAGTAAGCAGGAAGGAGACAGAACAGCAGTAAGCAGGAAGGAACAGAACAGCAGTAAGCACGAAGGAGACAGAACAGCAGTAAGCACGAAGGAGACAGAACAGCAGTAAGCTGGAAGGAGACAGAACAGCAGTAAGCAGGAAGGAGACAGAACAGCAGTAAGCACGAAGGAGACAGAACAGCAGTAAGCACGAAGGAGACAGAACAGCAGTAAGCAGGAAGGAGACAGAACAGCAGTAAGCAGGAAGGAGACAGAACAGCAGTAAGCAGGAAGGAGACAGAACAGCAGTAAGCAGAAAGGAGACAGAACAGCAGTAAGTAGGAAGGAGACAGAAACAATTACCCTTGCCTCCTACTAACACCCTCCCAACCACTCCACCCAACTTTTCCCAGTCCCACCAACACTACTCCCTACTATGTGACATGTCAAGATATCTTATTCATGAAATAAGATACCATTTGTACTAAGCAAATTTCCTAAATTTGCTTGTAACAGATAATTGAAATGTAGATATAAACCCAAATGTACAATTGTTAACCCCTTTGGGGCCTAGTGCCTAGGCCTTTTGTGTATCCATATGCTCTTGCACTACCGTCCACAGGATGGATATGGGGTGCACAATAAACTAGCCACTTCGGTGGCAAAATCTAAAAAATCTACTCCCTACCACCAGATATCACAACACCCCAACTCTTGACTCCCCCTCTATCTGCAACATCCCTAACTAAACCCAGGGAGATCCTTTCTCCTCCCACTCCCCACCAACTTACACACTTCCCAGCTCCTCAAACTGCACCCCACAACAGCCCAAATCCTCCCCAAAACCAAACAATCCAAAGTGGTTTATGCACTGACCTGGAGTTTATGACTCACTTACCGCCAGTTCAATCCCCACCCGCCATTACCTTGGTTTGTTTACAATCATGTCATTACGATTTTGCAAGTCGAGTTGGAAAAAGAGCTCCAAGAACTAAAAGATGCGTAATAAAGAAAGAGTGAAGGCATCCAACATGTTCTCACTGACTAACAGGAAGGAAGCTACCAGGAGCTGGGATAACCAAGGATAAAATTGTCAAGGGACTTGACAGAATTAACATGGAAGATTTTCTAATACCATGAACAGGGAGAAGCCATAACTAAAAACTAAGGAAGAAAAGCTGTTGAAATGACACTTAAAAAGTTTTCTTTGCAGAGTCTTAGATCAATGGAATGACTTACAAGAGGAATTCAGAGGTGCTACAACCATTATTAATTCAGCATTTTTTAAGTCATAGTACTTAACTATCGAAGACAGGACACCCAACTATAGTTTCCCACTTACAAACAGGTAATCCAAATCCCTGTGTTTTAAATCACACAGGGGGGGAATGCACATGCACACACGCAACCACAATTAGGAAAAGTACATAAAAGCACACACACAGATGCAAAATATGAAATGATCCATGAGGTGGGGCCCAGGAACATTGTCATGACCCCGAAAACAAAACTCATAACCAATTCTGTGAACACCGATGAGGATCAGGCAGGACTAAAAGACTAAAAAAGAGACTTGGACAGGCTGGAAGCCTGGCCCAACAACTGGCTCCTCAAATTTAACTCCACCAAATCCCAAAGTAATGAAGACCCAGGGAAGGGCAAAAAAAACTCCCCAGACAGAGTATAGGCTAGGGGGCCCCAAAGCCCTAAAACTTCACCCCAAGGAAAAGGATCTGGGGGGTGAGTAAAATCCGAGGCACTCCTGGGGCCCAACGCCCAACCAGATAACTACTGCAGCATATGGGCACCTGGCAAACCTGGGGAATAGTTTTCCCATACCGGGAAAATTGTTCAAGACTCTGTACACTGTGAAAATTCAGGCCTATCGGGAATTTGGCCGGGTTTGGGAAACCCACCCGGGAAAAGGGGCGTAAAGGGAGTGTGGGCCCCTGGGCCTGGGGGACAGGGGGGTTAAGGGGACATGATAACATAAAAAATATGAGGAATTGACAAGGTGGACAGAGACAGGATGTTCCAGAGATGGGCCCCGGAAAAAAGGGGGTCACAATTGGAAGTTGAAGAATCAGGTGAGTAAAAGGAATATTAGGAAGTATTTCTTTAGTCACAGAGTTGCCCAAAAAAGTGGAATAGTCTGGAAAGTGATGTAGTGGAGGCAGGAACCATACATATTTTTAAGACGAGGTATGTAAAGCTCTGGAGCGGGAAGAGAGGGACCTAGTAGCAACAAGTGAAGAGGGGGGGCCCCAAGGAGCTGAGCCCTCGAACCCTGAAACCACAATTGGGTAAACAAAATTGGCGATACACACACACACCCCGGCCAGGAGCTGAGTCCCCGACCCCTGCAACCACAATTGGGTGATACACACACACACACACACACACACACACACACACACAAAAAAAGAATATAAATAAAAAAGAATCATGCACATGAAAAAAAAAAAGGAAGCATAGTACTGTGGTAATTTAAAAATAATTGTGTAATAATTAAGTATTTTAAAATAAAATAATGCAATGGGAAAAAATACATCTGCATGTAAGATAATATAATTACAGAAATTAAAGGGAAATGATTCATGGTACAAGTAGCAAGGGGGGGCAACAAAATAAAGTGTGCATGAAGATATAAAATTGCAGAACAAAGCCTTTATTTTAGATGAAAAAAAAAAAGGCACAATACCGTGACTAAAACAATACATAAAAAACCCCCCGGGAGAAACTTAATATAAACTTTTTGGCCCAACTTTTTGGGGTCAAGTCAAAAAAAAAATTTTTCATAAAGAAATTTTTCAGATGGTTTGCTCAGTATTGAATTTTCATCAGAAATGATACAAGACTGACTTACAGAACTTACTGATAAAGAATTGAAAAAATTTCCCAATCTTCAGTAAAATATCAACTGAAAAAAAGGTTTGATCTGAATTACGTGTTCTTATACATATAAAAAACCCAAGTGTTAAAATCCCAAGGAAGGGTATGGAACTTTTCCCACCACGGGGGGAAGGGGTATAGGGCATAATTGTTCCCCCCGAAAAGGGTATAGGGCATAATTGTTCCACCACAAAAAAGGGTCAAAGGGCACAATTGTTCTGCCATAGGGAAGGGTATAGGACACAATTGTTCCACCCAGGGAAGGGTATAAGCACAATTGTTCCACCGGGGGGAAAGGGTATGGGGCACAAGTGTTCTACCAAAAGAAGGGGGTATGGGGCCCCAAAACTGTTCCACCAAAAGTTAACTGTATCCCCCACACTTTTTACTTTTGATGATTTACCCTTGAGACAATCATTCAAATATACATCACATAATTGTAACATTCTCAAAAAAATTTGACTTTCACCCTAGTCTGCGAGCTAGTAGAAAAACAAAACTCAAATACATTGGTAAAACTCTTACCACTTTCCCACTTGAAAAAAAATTCTTCAGTTGTATACATACTTTTTATATTATTTATCACCTTTCTCTAGCATATTGCAAAAAATTTAAACTGATGATAAAAGCATTATGATAAATATTAAACATGTGAAAAAAATAAATAATACACAAAATTGATCTATGAGCAAGAAACCCAAATAATTTCTATGTAAAAAAGTATTTACCATTAAAAAAAAAATCAAATGAAATAAAAAACTTACTATACTTTAAATTAACTGCCCAAAACGAAACAATGGCCCCCCGGGATTTTGTAAACCCCGGAAATCGTCTTTTTATGTAAGTATAATTTGAAAGTGCTTGGGGAAAAGTTTTTTTGGGGTCTGAAATAGACTAACCTCGTGACATTTTTTTTTAAAAAGGGTTTCGTTCGGTAAGGGCCTTGACCAGACTTCAGGAGTAAAGTTTTCCAAAAACCCCGGGGGTCCACATTTTTAAAATTTTTACCGCTATCCTCAAACGTATATATCTTTTTTTTTTTCATCTTTCTTATGGGGAAAATAAAGGGTTCGGGCGCTCCCGGAAAAAAAACGTATATATACGTTTGGACAGTTAATGGGTTAAGTATACATTAAATACTAAAATTACCCTCATTAACAGCGAATAGTTTTTGTTTGCTTAAAGCACATTGGATCGAATCAAATTTTCATTGAAATAAAAAATTAAAATGATGAAGCCAGCCCCCCCTGTTGCTGTATGAGTGTATTTTAGTCTCTACACTTTAAAAACCCAACAACAACATACATAACTTTAGTGACATCCCAAAATTGCCCCAAAAGTTTCCCACAAGCATTAACACCCATTAAGCTGTTTGTGGCATTTTCCAAAGGCACTGTTTAAAGTACGGGAAAACCCCCTGCAGTGCTTCGCTTTAAAACATTTTGCTAATGCAGGGGTTTTCAATTATTCCCAAAATTCTTCATTTATATAGATTTCCCCCTACAATAAATATATTCATCCTCACTAAAAACAAGGATGAAAATTTTTTAAGGTATGTAATGTGTTTACTATGTATGCTTTTTTTAGGCCTAGCTCTATTGCTCACTTAATTTTGGTATTTGTAAACATTTTAAAAGGGGTTTTTATATGTATGTATTTGAAAAGTGAAAAAAAAAAAAAAAAAAAAAAAAAAAAAAAAAGCTATGATTCACTTTACAGCGATTTTTTCCCCCAAAAAACCCAGAACCTAACCTGCTGTAGGCGGGCCCCCCCTGTATGGGTAATTCAGAGTTTAAATTGAAACCCAAAAAGTTTAGTGGTACTGTACAGAAAATACATACATTTGTATTTTTTTTTTTCAAATTGAAAGGGCATTTATTTTCTTGGTAGTGTGTAATCCCCATACCCTCTTTAAAATTACACATGTACAACAGCCTGTGTTCAGCCAGGAAAAACACAACTTGTGTATACATCATGGATAAAAGCTTTTGTGTAAAATCCTGGATACAACCATATATAATATGTGGATCCCAACTCATGTATACATTGCAAATACAAACGGTGGAAAAAGTATCCAGTCAGTAAACACATTTGTGTTTCTTTTTAACAAATGATCAACATAGTACAACACTTTTTTTTCCCAGATTTGTTGTGGGCCAAAGAACTATCTCTTAATTCTAGAGTTACTTTTTAAATATAGAGTTTTTTTAATTCCAGGCCTATCTCTTAATTCTAATATCCCAATTCAGAGAATCTATATAATTCAAAAAGCCCAAAATAACAATGAAAACAAGGGTAAACTATGCATAAACATCTAAGTCACTTTCCCGAACCGACCATGGCTGGGGTGGTACAAAAGGGAAAAGGTGGCTCTCTTACAATAAGAAATCATTAAATTTTGCTTTGTGCCAGTCAGTAAGCCTACTTAAAAACTTGCTTGTTAAGCAAAGAATACATATAATGAACCCCCAAAGGGGGAGCACCCTGGAAATCGTACAATTTTGTAAAAATTAAAATTTTAAAATGCTTTTGTAAGTGTATTTTGGAGGTCTGAAATGGATTAATTCTTCATTTTTTCTTAATGGGTAAATTCGTTCCCGTAATGGGACTTGAGCAGGTTTCTGGAATGAATTTTGCTCGTTACCCCCGGGGTCCCACTGTTTTGCAAAAATGTTTGTGGTATATGGCTGCTGTGCCTCCTGTTAATTAACCCCCTTTCTGCATTACAGAACAAATGCACTTTATACAGTATGTACTGTATTTTATCGAACCCCCGGGGCAATTAAACTACTTCATTTCCTATTTAAAAACCCGACATTAAAACAAGGGGGAAAAATTCTATTCTTGAGCAAAATTTTTTTTCTGTTCACACAGGCAAACACACTGGCACACTTGCTCATTCTCTCACTCACTCACTATTCTTTCACTTTATCTCTACCTCTCCTCTCTTTTTTATTCATTCATTCTTGTATGTAAATCCTTGATTTAATGGACTTAAAAATACTGGATAAAATCCTCCAAAATCAATTTATTTGGAAACCACAATGGCCTTTGGGTTTCAAATTTTTCGGCTTTTTTGTTACGATCCGGCAAACCAATCTTGTTGTCATCCCCCCACAATCACCATTACTGACCAAGTCTCTCCTATTAGTCCCTTTTTAAATTTAAGGTTTACCCCACTCACTCAGTGTGTGTATGTGACTCACCTAGTTGTGGGTTTCAGGGGTCAGACATGGGTCCTGGCCCCAACCCTCTTCACTGGCCCTACTGGGTCACTCTCCCCGCGCCATGGCTTTTTCCCTACCTCTTCTTAAAGCTGTGTATGGAACCTGCCTCCACTACATCGCTTCCCAAACTATTCCACTTCCCGACTACTCTGTGACTGAAGAAATACTTCCTAACATCCCTGTGATTCATCTGAGTCTTCAACTTCCAACTGTGTCCCCTTGTTTTTGTCCCCTCTTTTGGAAAATTCTGTCTCTGTTCCCCGTCAATTTCTCTCAGTATTTTTTTTCGTTATCATGTCCCCCTATCTCTCCCGTCCCCCAGTGTCGTCAGGTCGATTTCCCTTAACCTCTTGGGAGGACATCCCCTTGGGTCCAGGACTAGTCTTGTTGCAAACCTTTTCACTTTCTCTAGTTTCTTTACGTGCTTGGATAAATGTGGGTTCCAAACTGGTGGCCCTACTCCCGAATGGGCCCCAACGTACACAGTGTACAGGGTCCTGAACGATTCTTTATTAAGATGTGGAAAGCTGTTCTTAGGTTTGCTAAGCCCCGTGCTCAGCAGTTTTTGGTTGATTTCCTCAGGGGTGTGCCTGGTGTTACCCAAGATCTTTTTCCTTGATTGAATTTGTAGTCTCTGGCCCCCCGGGGCTGTACTCAGTCTCCCCGGGCTTCTTTCCCTTCCCCAATCTTCATGACTTTCCTTTGGTTGGGGTTTAATTCCAGGGGCCTTTTCCCGGAAACCCGGCTTGCAGCCTATCCCGATCCCCCTTTTTAGTTCTGCCTGGTCCCCTTCCCATTGAATTCTTCTCATCAACTTCCCTCATCTGCAAACAGGGACACTTCGGGTCTATTCCTTCCGTCATGTAAATTTTACAAACACCAGAAACAACACGGTCCTAGGACTGACCCCCGTGTGTGTGTGTGTGGACCCACCTAGTTGTGGTTGCAGGGTTAAATCACAGCTCCTGTGTTTGTGTGTATATATGAATGTGTGTATATTTTTTTTCCCCTTTTGTATGGCTAGGGGCAGCCACTAAACTTTCTTGGAACAAACAGAGTAGGGAAAAAGGACCTGAAGGGTGGGCATTACTGTCACTCATTAAACTCTAAAACTAAGTAAATGTTTATATTTCAAAATGATTTTTTTAAAGAATGAGTTGTTTATGAACTTAGGAAGACTACCCGTACACTCACATCGTGGTTGATTGTTATTTCATTTTTTTCTTGGGGGGCACTAAGTATGCAGGGATCATACATGCCTGGGAAATGGGAGGGGAAAAAGGTAATCAGATTAATTTAAATTAAAAAGATATATGCATTTCTAAATTTGTTTGTTTAATTCATGTTAAGCACTAAACCTATTTGGGTCATTCAATGCAAGACATAGTGGGGGGCTTATCATCCGTCTGCTGAGAGCAAATACAATGGGTTTTATATCTGATATGATCCCAAAATTCAGTTTGACAATCTAATAATCTGATATAATTAGATACAATAAAGAGAACTTAAAGGGGCTCTTCTATAAAAAAAATTTTGGTGCAGAAAAATTTCCCCAAAGGAAGGGGGGAACTCAAAGTATCATAGCACTGGGCCAGAAGACCCAACCTGTTTTGCTTTGTGCTTGCAAACAAAACTGCTTATGGGCTTCTTCCCGTCTGCTTGGAGGGAGGTAAAAGAATTTGCTCTGGGATGTCTTAAGGGAAAAACCCCACATCTGTAACTAGGTGTTGGGTAAGGTCAGTGCCCTCCTAGCTATAAAAAATCCTGATCATTATATGTACTCCTGCCCATATGGACTTCCCGACAACCCCGTCAAATTGGTGGTCATTACTGTTAAAAATTGGGGACTCATATGTACTAGACTGAAAACCAAAAAAGATATATTTGGGGCAAATACTCTCTCTTATCTATATTCATATACAGAATATGCCTTGATTTAAAATCTTTCAGGACAAATTCACACATTCGACCTTTTATTTATACTGTAGTCTAGGTCTCACTGGGATAGATACCACTAAAATAAGCAAAAAATTTTTTAGGGAAACTAGCAGATGGTCATTTGGGAACCCCACTAAGATGAAAAATAAGAACCCTTATTGTCTATTCCCTACAGTGCTATAGAAGTGTCAGGCAGTCACAAAGGATCAGTGCTCAGGTGATTTCCCACTGAGGCAGGGTGACCCCAAAAAGGGAAAAAACACTTTCAACCATCACTCACTCCATCACTCTCTTTCTGAGGGATGCCAACACTACATGAACATGTTTACAAATGATGCAAAAAACCTATGCAAGAGGCAATAAAAGATCTGAACAGACTGAACCCAAATGGGTAAAAAAATGATAAAATTTAATGTGAGAGCATGAAATATAAAATAAATGTGTGTAAGTGATGGGGGCCCAACACAGATTACAAATTATGTGATAAAACATCAAAGGGGTTCCCGACAAAGGACCTTGGAACATCAGTGATAAAAAAAATAGGCACCAAAAAATAAATATGAATGTATTGTATTGTAGTGAGAAATTCTCATACAACACTGGCTAAGTTTAAAATATCCTTCTTTTAGAAAATGAACTTGGAAATGTTGAAGGAGTGGGTTTTCTGTACATTAACCATAATTTGGGAAAGCATGGGGTGGTGTCATGTCTGAACTTAAAAATATGGTAAAGCAAAGAAAGACCATGAAAACTCTGAAATAGCTTACTGAATAAATCAAAAAATACAGATGGGGCCCCCCTTTACAGCACTTCACCCTTTGGCAGTTGCCCCAATGCAGCGGGTTTTAATTATACTCATTTTTTTTAAATTTTTCAGACTTCCTACAATAAATATGTTCACCCTCACTATAAGCTAAGGATGAAAATATTTTAAGGAAAAAATGTGTGTTTTATATGCAGTTTTTTGTCCAAGCTCTATTGCTCACCTAATATCTGATAATTTAAACGTGTTATGGCTTTTATATCCATTTTAAAGCGAAAAAAACTATGTTTCACTTTTCAGTCTACTACATTTTTTAAAACACTACACTCAAAAAAAAACCCTCCACTCAAACTTCTCCCCACCAACCAACATTACGCACACCCTAACACTAGACACAGATCACTTTTTTGTGTACCCCTGTGTCCATATCACACTGTGCAAAAACTCTATGCCCTAAAAGGGGTCCCAAAAATTTTGGGAAATTTATTACCAGTAAATACTAAACCAGTCCTTAGCCAAAAAACTAAAAAACCCAGTCTGAAAATCAATTTAAGAAATTTTCCCAAAAACCCTTCTCACCCCCAAATTAAAACTCAATATTACTCAGTACTTAACTTTATCAAATAATATAATTTAATTATTTACTATTGATATAAACAACCTGCAAAATACTTTCAACTTGTCCCAATGTTATATCCCCAGATTGTTAATGTGAATAAACTTGCTGTCTGTTATAATTAAAATACAGATGCACAACTCAATCTAACTATGATCAATTTCTCTAGTAGTATTAAGTAGTCTGTAAGCCATTAAATTTAGTCTCCCCATAATGCCATGGCATGATAGTGGCTCTCTTTTCCTGCAACTCATTATTGTAATTATATAATCTAAAGAAAACTCAATGCATTATTGTAATTATATAATCTCAATGTAAATTTGAAAGGAAAAAAAAATTTGAATTTGAATTTGAAACATAATGCCTGGAACCTAACCAGCTGTATAAGCTGGGCCCTCCTTAGTTACAATAAAAAGATAAAAGCACTGTTTATTCCATCTTTAGACATGATGAGGAAAAAAAAATATAAAATGATATAAAAAAATGACAAGGAAGACTCTCCCTAAACTATCACAACAAAAAGGCATAACTATAAACTGAGGATAAAGAGCTCCAAATTATAAAAATTTCTTGTAATCTAAACCATTTTTTTCATGTACAGAAAATATTCATGTTAACATAAAAAAAATTTATATGCAAATCCTTATCTAAATATATGTACTAGTATTAAGTAGATTATAAGTACAGTACTATTTGTGTCTTCCAGAATAATTTCCCCATAACATGAGACTTTACTTAGAACGGAAAATTGTAATCCAGAGCTGTATCAAATCACACAATATTCATGTATACGTTTTAACCCTTAAACTGTCAAAAAGATATACGTTCACGTGTGTGACCCGAATATTTTGAGAAAAAAAAAAAATTGTTCTTTTTCTTTAAAATGAAGAGTCATTTTGTTTTCATTCCCCTGTTTTTACTGCACACAATGAGTGCAAAGACCCATTCTCTAATCTCTAGGCAACTCAGGCTTTCTGGAGTCTACTGGAGAGAATTCCCGGGGTCAAAGCCCCCCCGGCCGGGCTGTGACCAGGCCTCCCGTTGGCCAGAGCCTGATCACCAGGCTGTTACTGCTGGCCGCAAGTCCACTACGAACCACAGCCCGGCTGATCAGGTACCGACTTGAGGTGCCTGTCCAGTGCCTGTAAAAAGCCAGGGGGTTTGTTGGTAATCCCCCCTGATTTATGCTGGGAGGCAGTTGAACAATCGGGGGCCCCCTGACACTTATTGTGTTGCCCCTAAAGGGCTAGTGGCACCCCAGCTCTTCATTGGGGGTGTTACATGCCTCCCGAGTCTTTTGCTTTCATGGGGAGTGATTTTTGTGTCAAGTTTGGTACTAACCCTAGAATTTTCCATGTGTATAAAAAATGTATCTCTCCCCCTCGTTCTAGGGGGTACAGGTTTAGGAACTTCAAGTGTTGTAGTTGATGTGGTTTATCCCTTATGCGTGCGGTGAAGGGTTTTCTGCACATTTTTAAGGTCAGCAATTTCCCCCGCCGAAATGCAGTTAGTGTCAACAATATTCCAGCCTAGATAGAACAAGCGATCTGCAAAGTGTCAACATGGGCTTTGGGATCCCTGGTTTTTTAAGGTTCTCATTATCCATCCTGTCATTTTCGAGCAGATGCAATTGCTCTTGTTATGGTCCTTGAAGGTGGATCCTCTGACATGATCCTCCCGGTTTTTGACATTTTTTTTGCTCTATTGTGGGTTGGAATTAGTTTTGTACCCCGTAGTTTTAATTTCTTCCTTTTTCCCGTATCTGAGAAAGGGGAAATTTCTCATCATTAATTTCATATTGTTTTCTGCAGCCCATTTAAAGATTTGGTTTATGTCTGTTTGGGAAATCTGCCGTGTCTTAAACGGTGGACACTGTCATACAGATTGGGGTGTCATCTGAAAAGGAAGACCGCATGGGCTTATACCCCTTCAATGTCTGATATGAGGATGAGGATTTGAAAAAACGTAGTTTACGTTTGGGGCGTGCACGCGAACGTATATCTACGTTTGGACAGTTTAATGGTTAAAGATATGAATTGTTATTCTTATTATTATTTTTAAACTGCTAGTATAGAACAATGGAATGGTTTATAAGATGAAAAGGTGGTAAAATTAAGAAAAAATTTAAAAAAAACATTAAGAGACAATAATAAAAGATGAAATACCAAAAGATAAGTTATGCTCCTGTAACTACAAAAAAGTAGTCACTTGTGAGACTTTCTCCACCCCCTGACTTAACTCCTTGTCAGTCATCAATTTTCATGCGATTTAATAAAGACAGTGTTTTCCTCAATAAAAAGGACAAGTACAAGAACATTTTTTATTTTGTAAAGCCTTGGGATAGGATCCATCATAGTAATATCTAATCACACCTTCATCACTGAACCTGGTGGTCACCAAGATTCTTTTGGGGATACTGTTTTTTCCTATTTTGCCAAACTTTGGGCCCGCTGGGATTAGATTCTGCATCCCTTCTCCCCCCTCAAAAGATGAACAAGTTTTTCCCTTAACCCTCAACCCCTCCCAGGACCCCTGGTCAGTGGGAAAAAGGCGTGAACATTGTTTCCCCCGGGGGGGAAAAGTGATGCAAATCCCCGGTTTGGTAAAGTTCAACCACTTTTTTTCTGGTTTCATTATTATTTTACTGTACAGTGGGCTGATCACCCGAAATCGTAAAATATGAAGTTAAAATTGTAATGCTTGTGGAAGTGTATTTTGGGGGGCTGAAAATAGACAACCTACGTGACATTATTTCTTAAGGAATAATTTGTTCGGTAATGGCACTTGAGCAGGGTTCTCAATGAATTTTGATGTTTGCCCGGGGGCCCCGTATTTTAATTTCAAATTTGATTTCACTTGCTAAGTTGAGAATAAATTTTAGTTGATCCTTGCTTAATGAATGTTATGACCAAAAAGACCTCCGACCTCCCCCGCTTAGGCATTTTCCCTCAATTCTCTTGTATTCATTGTAAACTTCTAAATTTTTCCACTCACCAAAGTGTTAATGCCTTATTAATCTTAAATTAGTCTTAAGCTTGCCCAAAATGCTCTACATATGTAGGGACTTTTTTATTTCACCCAAATGTCATTCACCTTTTTAAAGAGTGTATCATGCTGAAAAAACTTAGATTATTATTATTATTATTATCATCATCATTACTCATCAAAAAGGGCCCCCTGCCAAGTGATGGTCATCCACAAAGACGATGTGTATACACTTGCTAGTTTCAAGAACACTTAACTGGTATTTTTATCCACATCAATATATTTTCCCCCACCCCCTCCCTTCTAATGAAAAAAAAAAAAAAAAAAAAAAAATTCTACCCAAAATTAATAAAATCCTCTTTTGCCCAGTTGTACCCAAAAAAAGGAGCCCACCATACCCCAGTTGTAAAAAACAGAGGGAAACCACACCAATGTACCAAAAAAAAAACCCACTACACCAACAGTTGTACCAAACAAAGGGGCCCACCACATCTACAGTTGTACCCGAGGAAGCCCACCACACCTAAGTTGTCCAAACAAAAGGGCCCCCCACAACTACAGTTGTACCAAAAAAAAGGAAACCACATCTGCCTTTAAAGACCCAAAAATGTTCTACCCTCAGCTAGGAAAATGATAAGATGGATAATGAGAAACCCTTTAAAACTAGGGATGCCAAGCCCTGTGACACTCTTCAAATCACTTGTTCTCTCTAGGTTGGAATACTGCTTGGTGGCCCCTGGCTATGGGGGCTCTCGCTTCCCCATGGAGGGGCCCGGGTTCGATTCCCCCGGGGGGAAACATTTTGCGTGTTTCCTTACACCTGTTTTCATGTTCACCTAACAACCTGGGTTGTTAGTCGCTGGGGTTTGGGTGCATCCTGGGGACAAGATTAAGGACCCCCGGGAAAAAAGACAGACAGTCTCGATGACGCACTGCTTTCTTGTTTTATCCCTTGGGTAACCCTCCGGGGTTAAAAAACCCAAGAAATCTTATCTTATCTTACTAACAGCCCCCCTTTAAAGGGTGGTGACATTGCAGACCCGGAGGTGTACAAGAACTTTCACAGCACACAGATGAACCCCCCTCTACCTACTAGACCAAACAGACTTAATTTTTCTTCTCCCCCATAGGAAAGAATCTGGGTAAAAACCCCAAACTCAAACACTCGTCCCAAAAGACTACCTCACAAAAACCTCCTAATCGCTTTCCCACCCACCACCCCAAATTGAAATCTCGCTCATAATCAACACCCTTAAAAAAAAGGCAGGAGACATAAACAGCCCCATGTACAAAAAAAAGCT
>WNWK01039584.1:0-17379 GCA_009830355.1 Cherax destructor
TTAGGGCTGCCCAGGCCCAGGCCCGGAGGGTCAAGCCCGTGAGAGAATGACAGAGTTGTTGTTGACTGAGTGAAGTCGGCTGCCAGAGGGCGGGTAAGGGCTGAGGAGGCCTGTTTATCACCAGTATATGGTTAATACTTTTGGCGGCTGACGTGCGATATAAACTGCGGCAGAGCTATGACGTATCGGTACGTTAACGGGAAGCAGTAGTCGTGCGGGTTCACTCAACCTGGGGCACAACCTACGGTGCTGGAGTGAGACATCGTCATACTCGGCAACTATGGGACTTCTTCTGGCAAGTGACTCAGGAGGCCATTTCTCGACTGGTACTGTCGCTAGGCAGTCACTGCTGAAAACTTGGCTCAGTACAGCTTAGTAGTGCTGGCGAGGTGAGTCGGCTAAAACAACTCAGGCGAAAATCTGGGAGTCGTAGCAGCATACACCGTAACTTGGTGAGCGGGCGAGTCAAAGTGACAACTTGGAGCAGGCTGTCACGAACCCGGACAAGAGTCAGACGTCTCCTGCCGATAGGGCTGAGGCTTGATGATGATGGGAAGTCTGAGGTACGACTCAGGCATGGCATCAACAAGCATAAGGTTTCCATACATGGGGCTCAAACCCTAATTTGACGCCTGGACGGCTAGTGTCAGTTGTCAAACGTCACAATGCAGTGACATTAACGTGAGGCTCAGACCACACTGTGGTCTACACACACCCCCGGGCTAACCATTAACATCGGACCACGTAAAACTTCACACACCCGCACGCAACTTAAACATGGCCGGCACTTGAAATTACTTTATTTGCAAAATCGACACTAAGGCATTCACGAACGTAGAACCTAGTAAGGAACACAGATTGAGAGAAATTAAACGGACATTTCTCTTAATCCTTCTCGACAATACTGAATACAAAATACTCACTGTGAAACAAAACACTGTTGATGGGCATCATGGGAGTCACGAAATCGTAATGCACGATTCAAAAAAACATGGGTGGGGGAACCCGCGATCAGAGAGTCTGGGTTTGAGACACCTGATCGCGGGTTCTCCCACCCTGTATGGTTTATCTTTGATGTCAGGCGGATGTCGTGGGGATGTGGGGTGACACTGCGAGGACATCAAGGCAGACGTCTAGGGTGACGTCAAGGCGAAGTCGTGGGTGACATCGGGCCCACCATCCTGGGGTGACGTCGGCAACGTCCTGGGTAACGCGGGGTAGCCCGGGAACGGGAGCATGAAAAACAACAGCAGTGGCGGACACCTGGCTTGGTAAGCCACGTGGCTCGCCCACATGGCTTGTAGATCCCGTGGCCTTATGCCATGTGGCTTCGTGATCCACGTGGCCGTGATCCCGAGGCTTCGTGATCCACGGGCCAAGGGCTTGTGATCCACGTCTTCGTGATCCACGGGCTTGTACCCCGTGGCTTTTCCCGTGGTTCCCCGTGGTTCGTGATCCACGGGCTTCGTGATCCACGTGGCTTCGTGATCCGGGTTCGTGATCCACGTGGCCGGATCCAGTGGTTCGGATCCCGTGGCTTCGTGATCCAGGCTTCGGATCCACGAGCCGGACCACGTGGTTTGTGATCCCGGGCCGGACCGGGTTTGATCCACGGGCTTCGATCCCGGCCGGATCCCTGGCTTCAAGTGACCCAGGACTTGGATACAATTTGGCAAAGAATTCAAAAAGAAAACAGCAGAGGGAGACGCGGGGTGGTGTTCACGAGGGAGGATCAACCACACTGGACGCAGAGCCCAACAAACTCACCTCTGACTTGCTGGAACAGCCTGAGAGCAACAGCAGGGAGTACAGGTGACGCCGAACACGTGACTGAAGAAAGGGGTTGGACGCTGTTGAAGACCCGGTGACGCCATTAAGATTTCTCGAGGAATATTCAGCAAATTTCGGCCTGGACCGTGATCCTGTGTCTGAATAATGCAACTTTCAGACCGGACTTCAGGACCTTGTAGGACACGGATGCTTCTTGTACAAGGCGATGTATTCAACAACTCCATGTTTCTTGGCCAACGGCATACAGGACAACACTGATGGTACACACAACGATGGCACACAGATAGGTACACAGTGATGGTACAACAGTGATGGTAACACAGTATAGTAATTAATAAAGTGATGGTATCAGAATGGTACACAAGTAAGGTACACAGTGATGGTACACACAGTGAGGTTACAAACAGTTATGGTACAGTCATGTGCACAGGGTAATGGTACACAGTAATTACACACACTGATTGTTCAGTGATGGTACACACAGTGATGGTATATATAGTGATGGTAAACACGGTTATAGTTACATTGATGGCACACAGTGATGGTACAAGAGAGGCACAGGACGTCAGTGATAGTACACAGTGATGGACACGGTTATAGAACACAATGATGGTCACGCAGACCGTTGATGGTACACACGGTACTACCTTATAGCACTCTGTATTAAGACTGCTACACGTAGTGCTTTTCCCTAGTAGCATTCTTGATTAAGACTGCACTCTTTGTAATGTGACTGTCACGCAGATGCCACCCCATAACTCTGCATAAATTAAGACCTTCACAGATAGTGCTACCCTAGTAGCACCTCTGTGAGTAGTTTGTTAAGACATACGTAGTCAGGGTAAATACCCCAGCTCACTGTTAGGCATTAACTCGCCCCACCTAAATCTTTCAAGACTTAAAAAATAACAAAAAAGGCACAATACCGTGACTGGAACAATACACACAAACCCGCACATATAAAAAAAGAGGACTTACGACGACGTTTCGGCCCGACTTGGACCATTTACTCAAACACACAAAGACGGGGAAGGGGATTTATAAGGGACGGGAGGGTACCAGAGAGGGGGATAATGGAGTAAGTAGTGGAAGTGGTAGTAGTAGTAATAGTGGTGGAGACAGTCATATTTAGAGGAGCACTCCCAATGGGCCCCCGCAGGGGGGAGAACAAGAGGAGGAAAAGGCGAATAAAATAAAGAATAAAACAAGGCAAAAGAAAAGAAAGAAAGGAAAACCCTAGGAGAAAAAAGAAAGGAGAGAAGAGATAAAAGGGGAAGGAATCAGGTTAACCGTGCAAGTTTAGAGCATTTAACAATGTAATGAGAGAGGAAAGCATAAAGAGACAAAGCCAGGGCTAAGATTCAACAGGGAAAGGGTATAAGGAGGATTCACCAGGCGGCGACTATGAAAGTTAGACGTAGGGAGAAGTTTTGCAGAAGACCAACTAGGATGGGACTTGACATGACAGAAAAGAGCATTATTGTGTCGGCAAAGCCTAACACTATTTTGTGCTCCAAGTCTGTCAGAAAGAGATCCCATTTCCCCCGAAGAGGACAGGAGGAGAAGAAATAGAGTAAAACACCAGGAAATCTGTGGAGGGAGGGGAGGTAGAATAGATTAGGGAAGAGTGTTGTCTGACGAAAGTAAGTTTGATGTCTAAGGAACGGGAGAGTTGCTGAGATTAAGAGACCAGAGATGTAGGAAGGCGGGAGGAGTTCTCAGGAGTAGAGGGTTTAGGAGGAAAGTCCGTTTGGCACGAGAAAGCAGAGTCTATGAAATGGGAAGGGTAGCCAAGGGGGAAAATGAATTATGAAGAGTGGAAATTTCTGCTTCAAGAAACTGAGGATCACAGATACGGAACACGGAGAAAGAGGGAGATAAGAACACTCTTCTTGACAGAGGAGGCATGATAAGAAAGTAATGAATGACATGCCACTGTGCATAGGCTTGGGTACACGGAGAAGGCAAAACCTGTAACTGGCGGTGGACATGAAATCAAGGAAAGGAAGCGAATTAGATTCCCAATCGCTTTAAACCCTTCCCCCGTCTTTGTTAGTGTGACTTTGAAATGGTCCAAGTCGGGCGAAACGTCTCGTGCCCCTTTTCTTTTATATGTGCGGGTTGTGTGTGTATTCTCTAAGACTTCTTGCAATATTGAGGGCATTGTAGTCTGTTTTGTTCAATAACAGTCGTTGTGACCACTACATTCACTGTTTACACATTCTCTCTGCAGAATAAAAATTCCCGAATTCTCCATTTTCAAGTCAATCACAATTAAATTTTAATCATTTGCTTCTCAAATAAAGATAAATAAAGAAGGAAGATTATTAATTGTTCATGGGGTTGAGATATGTGTAAATATTGTAGGTATATATGAAAGTACACAATATTCCCAGTACATATGGGATATATACAGTATTACCTTAAAATGAAACACAAATTCGTATATAGGATATTCACAGTGTTACCAGTATACCTGAGATATTCTCTTAACCAGTATATATAAGATATAACAAATGAATCATTTGAATTATTCTACCCTTGAGAATTAGGAAATGTTGCAAGATAAGAATATAACATTATTCTTCTAAAAATGCATGCAACCCTGTATCCACCTTCCACAGTGGTATAATACAGTATCAACCTCCCGTGGTATAATCAGTGTTCACCTTCCATAAGGGAATTTAAGGGCCTCTACGGGGTAATTATACAGGGTTTTCAGTCTCACATCCGCACAGTTCAGTGGTATCACAGAAGAACGAGCCACACTTTTAACCCAGGTCTCCAAACATTATCAGACCCCACAGCCTCTCCAGGCCCCAAAACAAAGTCTCCTCCCTGTCTTCTAGACGTCTTCAATGGGTAGGTCTATTATCTGTTTGGTTCTCCTCGAAACAACTCGTTCACAGACTTAAAGTCCTTCAACAAATGAGTGACGTGCTTAGCACTTCGGCACTGTTCTCGTTTCTTCACAAAATGTTTTGGACCTCAGTACCCACAAGACACCCCATCCAGTGTTTTCCGCTGCAGACGTTGTTGCAAAGTGGTTTCTTAATTGTTGTTAGGACTGGTTTCCATACGATAGCTATGAAACCCTCTTCCACTCGGCTTCAAACTTCAAGGTTTCCGTTTAATAATTATCTATTAGCGTTTCTTTACTTGGCTTTGAATTCCAAAAATTCCTTGAAAGCTATATAACACTTTTTCTTTTAAAAATTTACTTTATTAATTGTGCAAACACTATTTTGCCATTTTATTTGTAAAAACATTGCAGCAATTTCCATGCGATAACCAGAGAAGCCTCTTCATTGGCTTCAACATTTCAACAATAGTATATCCCACTTTAGGAAGGTTTGGATTTTTTTCAACTATGTTAATCGCTATTTGCCAAAAACATAAAGGCTTTATTTTTTTTCCCTGCCATGTCTTGAGAATGCCTTTTTTTTTATAAGGCTTCAAACAAACTCAAAGGGGTCAACTGAAACAATGGATTATTATTTAAAGTGGACAGGTGTAAATTTACTATTTTTGTAAATAATAAAATGTAGTAAGAGTTTTTCATAACTGGAGAATACTTCTTCGATCAACTTCAAACTTTCAACTTAATGTATTTTGCTTTCCAAAAGGTTCGTATTATTAATGAGTCGGAAAGTTCCAATTTACCAGTTTTACTAACTAAATAGCAAATTGACTAAAATAACGAGAATCCCTTATCTGATCGGTTCAGACTTTCAAAACATAATGTAATTAGTGAAACGTACAGTTTGATATTGAATATTTTGGGCAATATACAAATTTTTTCAACGAAGGAGATATATGCTTCGGTGAAAGCATATTATTTATATAGTATCAAAAGGAAAAAAGGTCTCTGGGAATACATAAATAAACCTATAAATCAGAAAGGAAATGAAGACAGACTCCATGGTTTTAAGGTTAGAAACCAAGGCACAGAGTAACACGGGTAAGGCAGGTGCGGATGCAACACAGAAAACACACAACCAGAACTAAAATGACAAATTAACACCAGAAACAATTCAGAGCAGTGGGTCAGGGGTCTCCGAAATGTATTCAGGGGAATCCCAGGCAGTGTAGTCAAGGGATCCCAGGCACTGTAGTCTGGGGAATCCCGAAGTGTAGTCAAGGGAATCCCAGAATTAGTCTGGGGAATCCGGAGCATTAGTCAAGGGAATCCCAGAACAGTGAGTCGGGATCCCAGAGCAGGTGTCGGGATCCCAGAGCAGTGTGGTCAGGGAATCCTAGACAGTGTAGTCAAGGGAATCCCAGAACAGTGTAGTCAAGGGAATGCTGGAGCAGTGTTGGGGGAAGCTCAGAGCAGTGAACCAGGGAAAACCCGAGCAGTGTAGCAACGGAAATCCCAGATCAGTGTAGCCAGGGGCCTAGAGCAGTGTAGACAGTGAGAACCAGAACACACTACTCAGGAGAAGTCCAGAGCAGTGTAGTTAGTAAAACTCAGTAAACAATACTGAAGAAGAGAATGTTCAGGAAAACCCAGTGCAGGATGAGAAACCCCAGGGATGAAGCCCAGTGGGATACCAGGAAGCCCCAGTGCAGGATGCCGAAACCCCTGAGGGATGAGAAAAGGGGTGCCAGGAAACCCCGTGGGGATAGAAGAAACCCCAGGGCAGGATAGCCAAAACCCCAGTGGGATAGCCAGAAACCCCAGTGCGGATAGAGGAAACCCCAGTGCAGGATAAGGAAACCCCAGTGCAGGAAGCCAGAAACCCCAGGGAAGCCAGGAAAACCCAGGTAAGAAATATGAAATGTTTAGATGCTTGCCAGGGGAATGTCCAACATGGCAGAGGTATAAATACCATCATATCAGAAAGTATTCCAACATATTAAGGAAGTTGAAGTATCAATTTGTTAAGAATACAAGATTCCCCCAGAGATGTAAACAATTAGTGACCAGACAATGTTACATCTTTCCAAAGTTATAGAGAGAACACCGATATTGAACTAGATTCAAAACAACCACAGTTTGAGGGAGTTTTCAGCTCTGGCCCTTCGTGCTGCAGTCAACACATTATCAAGAGCTTGAACTAATGAACCAATGTGGCAAAATTACGAGGATTCCTTAAAACGCAGATGTTCCATACGGAAGGCATTTACCTATGGATTATGGGCTGACCAAAATGAGTGAACGGTATAAGGGGAAAAAAGTAGGTGTCATTAAAGGAAAAAAAATCCCTTCCGTGGCATGGTCCTGGCACCTTTACTGTTTTCATCATCATAGCGGACATCGATAAAAACATTTGCCAATATCATTTGAGAACCATACCAAAATAGAAAGTCACCTCTTTAGAAGACACGAAAAAATTGCAAGAGTATGTAAGCCAAGCTTCAAGTGGGTAAAAATATTGTTCAGTGGTGACTGCAATGGAAAGAACTCAAAAGGGACACAGCATACAAAGATCAAGAGGACTATAAAGAACGATAGGAATAGGAAACCTGGGTTAAATTTCACCTGATCTATGTTTTCAGAAACACAGAAAGGAATGTTGGGAAAGGGCCGGAAAATGACTGTGTTATAATGAAAACTTCAAAACAAGGGAAAAGTGTTAGTGTTGACACTATTCTAATCACTTACCTCGTTTAGAGGACTGTTCAGAGAGGCTCCTTCTCAAACCAGAAAACAGACAGAGATAATTTACGCCACATAAAGCCAATAAAGTGTGTAAAGTACGAGAATGTCTCAGAATAAATAAATACTCTTTGACACCAGATAAGAGACATGATAAGATATACGTGGAAAATACTTGAGGGGCCTAGTCCCAAATCTTATTTGCCATTAAACAAAATAAACTCAAAGAAAAATTTAGTGCTTTTTTCAGACGAATCTCCCCAGGTGAGGACTAACCGCTCACGTCCCCCACGGCCACGCTGGCGGGAGATTGTTTTAAAAAAACCCTTTAGACAGGCCCAATAAAAGAGCCACTGATCCACCTGGATGGGAATATTTAGTCTGCTACCAGCAGCTGCAAAACTTATAGCTCCAATAAGTGAGATTTTTCAAATGAAATCTTGAAAGTAGAGTCACTAAATGCTGGATCAACCAGGAAGTGATGAATATGGGGCAAACTGTCACAGCAACAGCCGGGATCAGGCTCACCAGCCAAGCCTGGCCAAAGGGCGGACTGGGTGTAAAAACGTATGTTGTTAAAGGAGGTATATCAAAGGTATATAATTTGAGACATTATTTTTATATTAGCTTCAAACTTTTTTTCTAAACTCTGAAGGGCTATTTTATTTAATATTTCCAAGTTCAGGTTCAGAAGTAAATTATTAAAGACCACTGTGGAAATACTACATCTTTATTCTTTAGTCACTAATTTTATCACTGTCTCACTGTGTTGAGTTTCGCCTGTGAGTCAAAGGGATTTACAACTCTTGGGCTCAAAGGAAAGTATTGAGCAAACCCCCCAGGAGCTGTAGACTGGGGATTCTGGCATTTTGAGTGTAAATTTTCAGCTTCTGTACCTCTTGTGGTGTTGAGCACAGCTCTTGTGTTTCTTGTGTGCTGCCTCCACGTTGTGTGCCCCCCCATGCTGTATGCTGCCTCCCCGCTGTGTGCTGCCCCCACACTGTGTGCTGCCTCCCACACTGTGTGCTGCCTCCCACCTGTGTTGCGCCCCTTGAACTGGGCCTCAATGTTATAAGTATATTTCAATTTTCTATAATTTTATATTGGAATATTCTCGATTATAGCAAACGTTAATATTTTGCTTTATATTATTATTAACTATTATTTAACTTATATATATATTAGGTAGGATATTTTATTTGTGCCCCGAGGTGTAGTAACGCCTTGGTGTTGGCAAAGAGTTAGGCTGCCGGGTTTTTGGGGGAGGAGTCAGTCCTGGACACCTGAACGGGTGGTTGTTCCTCCTTCCCTCTCTCTTGGTGCTGCCCTCGTCAACTCCTCACTCTTGTTGTTCTGAATTGACTTTGTGGGTAGAGTTGTATTTGGGGAGGGAATCATACTTTAGAACTCTGTGTAACTCTGTTCACAGAGAATAGATAGACAGTATTATTCGACTTTGTTCAGGGGTTGTGTGTCACTTGACACTCTTTGATAACTCAGGTCTCAAGCTCTGCCTGGACCACTTCAAAGGCATCTTGCCTGCCACATTTGGGATTGTTTATGCTGAATGTTTCGTAAAGGGAGTTTTATGACTGTTTTGGAGGATCTACTGATGGTCCCAGTTAGGGTCGATTTTCTGTCTCCTTGTTCCTGACGCTGTGTTGTGTTGCCGTTATAGTGCTGTTCGGGAAGTGGTCATTTTACTGACAATCAAGCTGTTCGGTTGTCAATTTGATAAAAGCAGCTTATGAAAGTTGTTCTGTCGTACACTGGTTGAGTCTAGTCAAGTTACCGGGAGCACAATCTCACACATTTTATCTGTATATTTGTTATTACAGACATTGTACCTGATGGTACCTCTAGTCATTTATATATATATGTGCCCTCAGCACAGAATTATTGTTATGAGAGTGTAGGAGTACCCTCCTAATTAACCTAATTGATATCATAATTCTTTATTTGATTTACTACGTTACCCTAGATATTTTCACTTTGTTAATTCTTTTAAATCATTTACTTTGGTTAACCCTATCAGTTTAACCCCCTTTATCTATATAATATGTAAACTGAACCAGGATACTGACTTTGGCAAAAGCCCAGTAAAGGTGGATGCTAGAAGGGCTTTCCTTTCTAGTGTTCCTGGAGATATCTATTGTTAATAGATATCGTGTCATTTGTAACAAATGGGGCCTTTCCGGGATGTTCTTGATCCGGTGTTGGAGGAATTGTCCACCATACTAGTAACTCTATGGTCAAACACTTTGAAGAATTTCCAATCGAAGACTAGGAGTTTCTTGTACAACATCTAGATGTATTACCTGCCCAGTCTCTTGATCCAAGGAGATGGAAATACTGTTAATGAGCTCTGGTAAGACAACCAACTCTTGTGTAAATTGAAAGAAATTCTTACATTAGGATTCTAGCTTCCCATAATCACTCTCTCATATTGTACTTATTTCGTGATGGATAAGGTGAAAAAGTTAATTGATACCTGCTTTGTTGCCGTACTTTAAAGCTTCAGACTTGTTGGCGGAGCCAAGCATCGGGTGGACGTACAATAGTTACACCGCAGTAACAGTCAGACATTAATTAAAGATCTGTTGTTTCCTGAAATACAGAGTTCTGATTCGAATCAGAGAGCTTAGTGTCACAATTAGAAAGTATTCGCTAATTGATGACGTAAAAAGGCAACTCAGGCAGAAGTTTCTGAGCCTAGCAATACTGCTCAGTTTTCTCTCACTTCCTGTCTGCCCAGACATTAGTTCAAGGTAGCTAGAAGTATGACGCAGCCTCATATAGATGTTTATGCTACACCTGTCTCTACTTATACTAGACCGATCTAGGTCTATGGGCATGGCTGGATAGGTGACCGACCTAGGGTCCATCCAGAAAACCCATTTACCTACTCCCCCCTTGTTTGATCCTATATCTCAAGACCAATTCAACAGGATGGAACGCCTAATATTGTTGCAAACTGCACAAATTGAGGCACAGAGGAAATTGAACGAGGAAGAGTTCCATAGAGAATCTGTTCGTTTCCAGAGACAACAGAGTATTAGATCTGATCACCTAGTAATACTATAAGGATAATTTAATGTGCGAAAGCTGCCCAATGGTCCTAAGTTTTTTGAGACAGACCTAGATAGTATTTTGATGTGTTCGAGAATCAAGCACGTGCCATGAATTGGCCACGTAAGCTTTACTTTGTTGCACACAGCTTTGACTGGCAGAGCACAAACATGTACGGGTTTGCCATTTGCCAAATACATTACTATGACACAGTCAAAGACCATTCTTGAACATATAATTTGTTACCTGTAATAACGGCATTTCGTGTTACAACGACGACAGGGTCAAACTTGGTGGAGTTTGCCCGTGAGAAAAGCTTGCATTTGAGAGGTGGTGTCAGCCTCCCATTGCCAGACATGACAGTCTCGTTCGCTGATTTCCGAGGAGTTCAACACCTGTATGTCTTGATTTACAAGAATATCTGATCGACATCACTGCCACAGATATTCTAGAGACCCGATTAGCTGACAACTATGAAATTTCTCAAAATTGTACGTGTAAAACTGAGGAAAATCAAAAATGTCCTAGGAATTGGCAAAACATATTTGATCAGTCCGGCCTAAAATGTTTTACTTTCGTACCTTCCCAGAACCCTGAATTTCCTGAATCTTCTCTGTGCGCGAGTCTAATACTGAGAAGAAGAATGTCAAATGTAAATTCTTGGAAAGGTCATACCGAGAATATTGCTTTGTTAGAAAGAGTTATGAGACAAGATCGTGCGGCTGGCGCCCCCACTCAATCGTATCTTCGGTGCAAAAGGGCCGATCCTAGTCATTTCCCCACCCCCTGTTTTCGAAATGTTCCTAGAATAGATGACTAACATCAGACCGAGTATCTGATAAAGATTCGTTAATGATCCTTACTTATCGGGAAAGGAAATAGGACTTGCGAATCTAAGCTCATGAGATAATTACTTTCCGAGCACTGAAAATTTATCTTACCTTGTTAAGAAAGATGTATTGCCTTTAACTAATGATACCTATACCCAGATAGATGTATTTTGCCTATGGAGGTGCTTTATTAAAGTTCCTCTTCACAAAGTGTACCTTGAAACAACTATTTTCTGGTTATATTTCAGTTGGTATTTAGTGGTGAATTTCCTATCAGGTCAGTGGACTTGTTGATAGGAAAGTATCCTTCAGGCTGGTATTTGAAGGAGCCACTTGTGATTGATAATACCACTGAGGATAATTACGCAATTGAAGCGTGTAGAGAGAAACCTATATTATTCCCCCAGTCAATTCCCCCTATTCCAAAATAAAAACAACCTCCTTGTCTCCGCTGAGTTAGTTGATGATAATGATTTGGGGTTGAATATGTTTTGGATTCTCTGCGGCCAATCACAGTGCACCCCCACCTCATCAACCTAGTCAAGACACAACTGATTGAAATTTTAACTCACGACGATTTAATCAAGGATCATTTGTTGGTCTTTGGGAGACTGAAAAATAGCAGTTACTGAAAGTGAAGCAAAGGGATCTCGATAATTGTTTTATTATAGTAAAGGTGTTGTAATCTGTGCGACGTTGCCACGTCTGTCAGGTGACAGGCGAACCAGCTCATCCCCCCCTCTCATAAATAATCATTATACCACATTAATCAGCTCAAGACCTACTACCTCCCCCTACCTACTGCTTCTATTCTTCAGACCACAGGAAGGAAACGTCAGTCTGCCTGACATCTCTAAAATAGAGGTCCGTTTAGAAAATTCAGTGACTCTACAATCACTCGATAATTTTCAAGTAACCTTGATCTGATAAAGCGAGTAATGTTAAGAACATGATTTTGCAGACCCTGAATTTTTAGTGATGTTCCTAAGCTTGTACTCTGGGCGTACATGACGTTGATGTACAGGGAGCATCACCTATTAAACAATCAATACAGAATGAGTCAACGAAACGGGATTGAAGAAGAAGTTGACTTTTGTTATCTTGGGTTTATAGAACGCAGTAAAAGTCCATGGGCCTCACCTGTATATTAGTGCCCAAGCCACGGTGTTTCAGGATTGTACTTTACAGGAAAGTGAACTTGTCACCTTGCCTGATGGTTATCCCTTACCTCCATAGACGACCTGATTGATCGTGTCAGGAGCACAGTATGTCAGCCGTTTAGATCTCTTACGAGGATATTATCGTCCCGCTTACGAACGGCTCAAGAAATATCTGCCTTCACTGTTCGTGGTTGTTCAACTATCTCGTCACCCATTGGCTTGTGAATGCTCTTCTTCATTTCAACGTAATGAACGAGTTATACCTTAGACGGGAGAAGCCTATCTTGACGATTTAGTGGGTACAGTGACGAATGGGAACAACTTGCCGTCCAGGGCTTTGTTTGAGAAACTGACACATTACAATTTCACTGTTAACTTGGCTAATGTAGTTTTGGTCAAGCCAAGATTAATCTAGGGTTTGAAGGCCAAGGTGGTTGCTCCTATTGATGCTAAAGTTCGTGCTATTGCTGCATTTCCAGTGCCTCAAAGAAGGGTGGCAAAGATTCCTGGGTATGGCAGGTTATTTCCAGGTTCTGTCCTAATTTGCTCAAGTGCTGCCCTCCACTGAGCTCACTATAAAAGTCAGTTATCTGGACTCAAGATTTTCAGATCATTTACAAGGTTGAAGCGTTGCTTTCCTCTGCTCCTGTTTTGCAGAGTCCTCTTCAACCTACCCTTCTGTCTGCATATAGATGCAGTGGTTATGCAGTGGGAGCGGTATTTTGCAAAATCCACTTCCACTGACAATGCATCCTATCTGCTACTATTCTTCTAAACTCAAACGACTAGAAAAACTATGCCACTATTGAAAAGAGGCACTAGTCTCTGGTGTCGTTAGAACATTTTGATTATTTTGGGTACTTCTCCTTTTAAGATAAATGTTTTTCTAACAACCTCTCACCTATATTAACCAAGAAGGTAAAAATGCTAGGATAATGAGGTGGGCTCTCAGGATCCAGCCTTACTCCATAAGTATTAAAATTATTCGATGTAATGTAATTGCTGAGCCTTCCTTTTATCATTACAACATTTAAATTAACGTAATTTTTGCCCAATATACTTTTTGTTTTGCTACTTTGATTAATTAAAAGCAAAATCAATACTGCCCATTAAATTTATGAACTCATGTCTATTAACTATATCTTTCTATGTATCTACAGTATTATGTGTGTTTGAAGGAGAAGGAGAGAGGCCATGGATAGTGGTTGGTGGGGTGTTTGTTGCCGAGCAGACTGTTCCGGTGACCCCCCCCTTCACACCTTATTCCTCAAGCTTCCTCATGAGTGTCATTGCTGCTTCCTTCCACTACCACTGTATTAGAGTGGAATGTCGTCTCCATCCAAAGTGCTGTTGTGAGTCGCCTACTATGACTACCACTGTTCGAGCCTCGGATGTCTCTGTTGTCTCCCTACATCAGTGTATAGACATAACTGATTATGCTGGTACAAGTTGTATCTCCTAGTACGGGGATATATCCTAATTGAACAGAAAAGAATTTAAGTGTTAACTTGGGGACACCTGAGTGACTTGATATATTTATATATTTTTCTGTAATACATGTTTTGAGACATTACTACTTCTCCTAGTGCGACCGTTTGTCGTAGGGGTGTTGCGCCCCTTGAACTGGGCCCAATGTATATAATGTATATTTCAATTTTCTATAATTTTATATTGGAATTCTCATTATAGCAAATCGTTAATATTTTGCTTTATATTTTATTAGACTATTTTCTTAGCTTATATATTAGGTAGGATATTTTATGTTGTGCTCGGAGTGTGTAGTAACTGCCTTGGTGTTGGCAAACGACTGTTAGGCTGCCGGGTTTGTTGGGGGGGAGGGTCAGTCTCTGGACACACCTGAACTGGGTGGTTGTTCCTCCTTCCTCTCTCTCTGGCCTGCTGCCCTCGTCAGTCAACTCCTCCTCTTGTTGTTCTCGACATTAGACTTTTGGGGTAAAAGTATGTATTTGTTGGTGGGAAAATATCTTTCAGAACTCTGTGTAACTCTGTTCACAGAGAATAGACTAACAGTGATTATTCGACTTTGTTCAGGGTTGTGTTCCTTGACACTTTTGATAACTCAGGCCAAGCTCAGCTCTGGACCTACTTCGATAAGGCATCTGTGCACTGCCACAGTTTGGGATTGTTTATGCTGAACCTGTTTCGTAGTGGGGTTTTTTATGACTGTTTTGGAGGATCTACTGATGGTCCCCATTAGGGTCGATTTTCTGTCTCCTTGTTCCTGACGCTGTTTGTTTGCCTGTTATAGTCTTTCGGGAAGGGATTTTAAGACAATCGCTGTTCTGGTTGTCAATTTGATAGTACAGCTAGCTTAGAGAAGTTGTTCTGTCGTACACTGGTTGAGTCTAGTCATAGTTACCGGGAGCACAATCTACACATTATTATCTGTATATATTGTTATTACAATTGTACCTGATGGTACCTCTGAGTATTTATATATATATGTGCCTCAGCACGAATTTTGTATATAGGCAGTGTAGGAGCTACCCTCCTAATTAACCTAATTGATATCATAATATCTTTATTTGATTTACTAGACCCAGATATTTTCACTTTGTTAAAAATCTTTTAAATCATTTACTTTGGTTAGTACCCTATCAGTTGTAATCCCCTTTATCTATATAATATGTCGGATAACTGAACCAGGATAATGGGCTTTGTTGCAAAAAGCCCAGTAACGGCTGGATGGGGGCTTTCCTTTCTAGTGTTACTGGAGATATCTTTGTTAAAGATATCGTGTCATTTTGTAACACGCTGTGTCTTTCCTCACTGTGTGCTGCCCCCATTGTATGCTGCCCCCAGGTTGCCCCACGCCGCGTGCTGCCTCCCACCTGGCTTCCCCCCGCTGTTGCTGCCTCCCCCTTGGTTTCCCACGCTGTGGCTCCCCCACGCTGTGTGCTGCCTCTCACGATTGTGCCTCCCCGCTGTGTGCTGCCTCCTATGCTGTGTGCTGCCTCCCATGCTGTGAGCTGCCTCCCATGCTGTGTGATGCCTCCCCTGCGGTGCTGACTCCCACACTGTGCTGCCTCCCACGCTGTTTGCTGCCTCCCACTCTGTGCTGCCTTCCCGTTGTGTACTGCCTCCACTTTTTGTCTCCTCCCACGCTGTGGTGCTGCCTCCCACGCTGGGCTGCCTCCCCCGATTGTCTGCCTCCCATGCTGTGGCTTTCCCACGCTTGGCTGCCTCACGCTTTTGTTCCCCCTCACGCTGTGTGCTGCCTCAGGGCTGCCTCACGCTTGTCTGCCCTCACGCTGTGGGTCCCGCTGTTGTGCTTCACGCTGTGTGATGCCCCCACCGGTGCTGCCTCCCCCGCGTTTGCTGCCTCCCCCCTTTGTGCCACCACCACCATCACCACCACCACCACCACCCTACCTCCACCCACGACACCACTACCACCATCACCACTATCCCACCACCAACACACCAAAACCACCACCACCACCACTATCCCACCATCACCACCACCACCCCTCACCACCCATCCCCCCACTCTTTCCACCACCACCATACCACCACCCATCCACCACCTTTTTAAAACCCCCACCGCCACCACACAGTACACCACCACCATCAAACCCCACCCCACCATCAACAGTATCACCACCACCATCCCTCACCACCAATAAATCAACAGTTAAAAAACCAACCCACCACCATCAACAGTATCACCACCAACAAAAACCACTTCCACCACCATTACCACCAACACTACCACTACCACCACCACTTCTACCGGCCCATCCACCACCACCACCGCCAAAATTCGTTTCTTATTCCTTTAGTATTGAGTCAGCTTTGCTGTACTTTTTGGGAGGTAAGCGGAATTTTCCCCACTGGATTTAAGTTAAGTTTGGGAGTATGCAAATTAGGAACTCACTCCACCCTTGTTAAAGAGACCAGGAGTTACACCCCGCTGGAGAGGTCACAGTATGTGCAGGGCGATGAGGCACAGTATGTTGTTTGATGGGTCAATTGTGAAGGGCTGATGAGGTCACAAGTGGAGGGCTGATGAGGTCACAGTACGGGGGAAAGGGTGATTGGCCAGTATTGGAGGAGATGAGGCACAATGGGGGGCTGATAAGGTCAAAGTACGTGGAATGCTGATAAGGCAGTGGAGGCTGATGGTCACAGTACGTGAAGGGCTGATGAGGCACAGTACGTGAAGGGATGATGGGTACAGTACGTAGAGGACGATGACAGACATGGAGGGCTGATGAAGTCACATATTATGAAGGGCTGATGAGCTCACAGTATTTGGAGACCTGATTAGGAGGTCACAGCTTTGAGGGCTGATGAGGTCCCGTAAGTGTAGGGCTGATGAGGTCACAGTAAGTGTAGGGCTGATGAGGTCACAGTAAGTTAGGGGATGAGGTCACAGTGTGTAGGGCTGATGAGGTCACGTATTTGGGCTGATGGGGAAATACATGGAGAAAGATGTCACAGAACGTGGAGGGCTATGAGGTCACAATACGTGGAGGGCTGATGAGGTCACAGTACGTAGAGGGGTGATGAGGTCCGCATGGAGAACAGATGTTACGCGTGGAGGGCTGATGAGGTCGGGGACGTGGAGGCGATGGGGGCCAGTATGTGGGGTGCTGATGAGGTCACAGTATGTTTAGGGGGTGATGAGGTCACAGAAGGAGGGGTGATGAGGCCGTATGTGGGGGGCTGACGCGTGGAGAGCAGGGCCAGTATTTGGAGGGGTGATGGGTAACAGTTTGTGGAGGGTGATGGGTCACAGACGTGGAGGAAAAGTCACAGAAAGGGGGGGGGTGATGAGGCCGTGTGGAGGGGTAAGGTTTCGTTTAAGGCTGATGAGGTCACACTATTTAAGGGCTGATGAGGTCACAGTTTGTGTAGTGTTGATGGGTCACAGTATGTGTGAGCTGATGAGGCAAATACGTGG
>WNWK01039585.1:0-17379 GCA_009830355.1 Cherax destructor
AGAAACCCTGAGATGTAGGGGCCCTGATGCAGTGTATTCATAAAGTTGATGACTGGGATGCTGCTGAATAAGGCTCTGTTTACTCTCAGAGTGACAGTAGCATGCTCTGCAAACCTTTGTGTATACACACTTTTTCCAGTCATCTTCACATACAAAATTTATATTTACATTGGTTTTAACCATTATGATTGACAAATTGTAATTTAGTGACCACCTCTTTCAGAGATTGTCTAGTATAAATGAAAGTAATGTAATAAACAGGGCTTATTCTGAGACATATATTTTAACTTTAAAAAAGTCTATACTATGTGAATATTCTTTTAACATATTATGGTATTTACTTTAAGATATTTTTTTTATTACTCATAGCCATGTGAGGTGAAATCACCCAAAAAGCCAACTCCAGTTTAATAAATATAAAGGGGTTGAAGTTTCAGGTTAGGTCATTAGCTTTTCCCCCTTTTTTGGTCATTTAAACAAAGTGCAAAAGGAAATTTTTTTTTTAAAACTTACTGATCACTGGAGTAGGTAGGGAGGAGTCAGAATAGCAGAAAAAAAAGATAAGGAAGGGGTGACAGCAGAAAAGGGGGACCAAAAATTTGGGGTTGGGGTTTTTACTTATTGGGGCCCCGTATAAAACTCCTTTAAACAGCTGAAATTTTTGTCAGGCCTCACATGCAACAAGTTCCTGCTTGTACCACAGTTACCTTTTTAAATAACAACAACTGTAGTAGCCTCTTAATTGTGTGATTATGGTGCTCCTTGAACTTGACCCCTTTTTGTTCTTCCAGGTACAGTGGTCCCTCGATTACGATTTTTTTTCATTCCAGAATGCTGTTCAAGTGCCATTACCAAACAATTTATCTCCTTGAAATGTTGTAAAATAATGTCCTTTTTGACCCCCAAAAATTTCACTTACAAAAACATTTAAAAAAAAAAACTTACATAAAAAGGGGGAGTTTGGGGACCATCGTAAACCCAGGGACCACTGTACTTGCACAGATGTTAATTCTACCACCAACCTTCTTCTCCATCCCCAATAATAAATTTCTCAAACTGAAGTTATTTTGATGGTAAAAAATTTTTAAAATTCACATGATGGGTTTTTCCATGGACAGCAGACTCGCAAGTTCAAGATATGTATAAATTGATTTTTAATTTTTTATCAAAAAAATTTTTTTACCTCATCTTCTGCAGTTACATCATTTTGGGGAGATATTTGCTAGGTGTTAGGGTGAGTTATGATCTGCAGAACTGTGTGAAAACCTCCAAATGATCAGTTAGACAGGTTGAGGCGAGTTATAGCAATTTGAAGGAAGGTCATTTTGAGAAAATCAGTAATATCTTTTCTGGTATAGAAGTAAGTTAAAATTTTTTCCCGTTCCTGTGATCGGGTGATTCAAGATGGCTGGAAAAGGGCCACACTGGAGAAACGGAAGAGAGTCTGTGAGGATTCTGTACAAAGTCCAATGGTGTACAGCACAAATTGAATTTTCAGCAACTCAGACCTTGGTCATGAACCACCCCCATGCAACAGTGGTTTTGGACAGAATAAAATTGCACTTTGGAGAATAAAATTAACTTAGAAAACGAGAGAAGCCTGTATCAGTGGTACCGAGTTTCTGCCATAATTCTTTCCCAGAAGGCTGTTCGGTGCCGTTCCAAGAATTTGTTCCCATAAGGAATAATGAAAATTTAGATTAGCCCGTTTCAGCCCCCCAAAAATACATTAAAAAAACATTACAATAATACACTTACATAATTTTGAGTTGGGAGCCCCCAAAGGGGGTACCACAACAGTGGACCCTCTTTTTCTTGAAATTTTTTTGAATGCTGTTCAGTGCCGTTACGCAATTTGTTCCCATAAGGGAAAATGTAAATTAGTTTAAATTTCAGCCCCCCAAAAAATACACTTACAAAAGTAAGGGGACCCTAGTTTTTCACCTCGGAAATAATAAAAAAATAATTTAGTATAGGGTGGTAGGTGTTTTTTGAGAAGAGTCTTAATTAAAACGAACAAATATGAAAGTTTAATATTGTAAGTGCTTTTGTATGTGTATTTTTGGGGTCTGAAAGGACTTCTTTTCATTTTTCCTTGGGAAAAAATTTGGTAATCATTAACCCTTCTGGGGAATTATGAAAAACCGGGATCCACTTTTTAAAAAAAATACACTTACATAATTTTGGTTGGGCTGTTTATTTTTAAAACAAGTATAGTGTCATTAAAAAAAAAAATAATTTAAATAGGAGTTTAAAAAACATGTATGCTTCATAGCTATTTAAAAATGACCTAAAGATACGTGATCAAAAAAATTTAGAAAGATGTTAAATATCTTGGCTAAAACTTAAATATGCTATGGCATATATAAAAATATATGGATAGAATATAAAATCCAAAAATGAGGTAAAAAAGGGTTTCCCCAGACCCAACCATTGTTGACCCATGGAACTTAAACCCCTTTGTTCAACTTGATATTTCTCTGCACTTTGCCTATTTTTTGCTTTAAAACCCCCTAATGAACATTAGCTTTTTTTAAGAACATATCTAATTTATAGAAAACTTACCTCCACTCTGGTGCAACCCTCTTTATCTGCTGAAGTGTTCAGCCAATACATTTCAACATTTTTCACATTTTTTCTGTTTTTTTTTCTCAAACATTACCAACACCTTCCATCCAATCCATTCTTCATTGTTAAATCATTATTATACCTATTCATCCACCAGTGTTTTATACAGTCCCCTTATGCCCTAAACTGTCTTCTAATTCTTAAATTATTCTCTGCATAAAATTCATACTACCCATTGTTCTCAAGAAAGACATACAGTGGTACCTCGAGTTACGATGGTCCCCAAAAACGCCCCCTTTTTGTAAGTTTTTTTTTTAAATGCTTTTGTAAGTATATTTTTGGGGGAAAAGGACTAGTCTTTTTCATTATTCCTTATGGGGATAAATTCGTTTGGTAATGGCACTTGAACAGCATTCTCGAACGAAAAAAATCGTAATCCCCAGGTACCCTGTTTTACTTCTGATCACCTCTCTGAAACCTTTTAAAAACTCTTCACACCCCCTTGAAAATTTTTTTCCCCAGTTTTACATTTGAATATCAAAACTGAGGGAAATTACCCTTTATAAGGGCTTGTGAATCAGGGAATTTGTGATTCATGCAAAATTTTCCTGTTTAATAAATTTTGTTTTTTGGGTATTGGTTCATTCTGAGTCAGAGGCCATATATCTTTCACTGTTACTACTGTTGTTTAAAAATAAATATTTGGGCTTAGGAAAGGCACTGAGCACATTTTGGGAAAATTTTTAAGATTGGCTTTTTTAAATTTTCAGGCCATACACAACAAAAAAAAAAAGGGGGACCGGTAAAACTCAGAGAAAAACAATATTGCAAATTACAAAGCTCAAAATTTGGGGTTTTTACTGTATTCAGATTCGTCTAATCATTGCATCAATCATTGCTCTTCTACAAACTCTTCAAAACGCTACAACTTTTTTTTTCCCTTTATCGGTTTTGGAAATTTTCTTTTTTCATTTTACAATACAGCACTGTGCTACTTAACAAAAAGGCACAATACCGTGACTGGAACAATAACACACAACCCGCGGGTTGTTTTTACTTTACTTCTTTCAACAAACTGACGATCCCACCGAAACAGGGGGGCTCAGAAAGAAAACAAAGTTTTTTTTTTAATTTTAGAAAGTCATGGTTCTACTTACATAATTTCGTCCAGACGGCTGTTAAAGTGCCGATCCAAAGGGAAATTTTGTTCCCATAAGAAATAATGAAAATTAAATTAATCCATTTGCCCCCCAAAAATACACTTAAAAAGTACCTACAAAAATACATTTTCATAATTTTCGAGTTGGGAGCTCCGTAAGAGAGGTACCACTGTATCAGAAAATGAGTTACTAGCTCCTTGTTCCTGGCATTTTAGCGCCTTTTGACAGCAGGGATAGAGGAAGAATTCTGTTTGACTTCCCCCTGAAACTGTGCTTTACCAAGTTTTAAATGCATTAAATTCCTAATTGCTTTCTAAAAATTTTTACTGTAAAATTTACATATTCTCATACCTTTTTCTTTTTTTTTCATTCACTTTTCGAATTTTTGGCTCATAGGGGTCTTTGTAGCCTCTTTTCGCTTTTTTAAATTGTTTTTTAGTTCAGTGCCTTCCCTGGGGGTAACACAACCCGAAGGAAAAAATGGCTTCTAAACAAAAACTTAAAAAATTACATTGCTCTCCCAAAATATTTATTTATTTTTTTTTTTTTTGTTTCCCGTCTCCACCAAAAAGGGGCCCAAAAAAAAAGAAAATCCCCAAAAAAAAATACTTTCTCATCATTCCAACATTTTCCCCTCCTGATAACACTTTTTCTTTGGGGGGTAACGAATGAGAAAAAGTCCCCCCCAATGTTATACCCCGCCCCTCCAAATAGGCGGGGCTTCCTTTTCCAGGATCAACCAACTTTTAACTGGTTTCCCGAACCCCTTCAAAAATATTCCCCTTTCCAAAGTCGTCATCCAAAACCATTCGCCCCATTCCTCATTAAAGCTCAAAATGCTTCTAAGTCGCCCCTCCCCCAAAATTCCCAAAACTTTTCATTTTTAGTGTTTCTTTTGCATTTATTGTTATTATCGGGTATATTAAAATTTAATTTTTAAAAAAAATTAGAGTTTTAGGGGTAACACTGTTTTTTTAAAAATTAAACCCTTTAAAAAAGACAGTATTTTCCCGTTTGAGATTAAGCAGAGTAAAGGGAAGGTAGAAGTTAGTTTAGTAAAAAGGGGTTTTTAAAAAACAAAATTTGAAAATACAATAATTACCCTGGGTCTCTTTTTCTCCCTTTTTAAAGGATGCATGGGGAGAACCTGGGGATAATTGGTATCAGTTGGGGATAAGTTTTAGCCCTTGTCCCCCTTATACGTAGTAGTATCAAATTTTGGGGCTTTGTCACCTGTAAAACATTTTTGTTAGGGAATTGGCAGTGAGCTGTACAGTATTGTTTTTTTTTCCCCTTTTTTATATTGTAAACCCAAACACTCGATACATATGCCCAATGGGGGATTTTCCCTCACCACACTAAAGGGTTGGAGAATCTGCTTCAAACATCATAAGTATTGGCTGTTTTCAGTAAATATTAGAGGGACCAGTCTTTGAGGCTGCTTTTTGGGCCCCTTTGATGGAAAATAACTATTTGCTTCATTACTTTTGGGGTCATTAATACTGTATGTTTAGTGCCTCTTTTGGGGCGGGAAAAAATGGGGGGGATGGAGTGATTTTTTCCATTTGTTCAGATCCTTATGCTGTTCTTGTTACTAAAAAGGCAGATGATCAGTTGTATGTATCCTCCGGGAAAATACAACAGTTAACTCTTGCTATTGTGTAAACCCTGACATACTTCTGCCCTTACTCAAATTTTTTTTTTTTTTTTTTTTTCACCCATCCCAACTCTTCACTTAAAAAGGTCTTCTCACTTGACTTACCCTGCCTTTAAATTATTCCTGGCCAGCTTACCTGGAAATTTTTTTACATTCAAGCTGACAGCTGAAAAGATGTGTTATATGACAAGAAGCACCCTTGCACTTGTCTGCTTAGTTTTTTTACCCTTTTTTCAAAAATTTTGTGAAGGGACATTTCTGTATTCTTTTCAGTCTGTTGACAATTTTAATGTTTTTTTTTTAAAACCGTCCATTTCCCCCCAAGGCAGGGTGACCCAAAAAAAAAAAAATCTTTTATCATCATTCAACACTCACCATCACTCATAAAAATCCCGTCTTTTCAGGGCGCCAATAACAGTTTAGAAATCCCCCCAAACTGCCAATATCCCAAAACCCCCCCTTTAAAGTGCAGGCATTGTACAGTGGTCCCCCGGTTTTGCCAAAATTTTTCCAGAATGCTGCTCAAGTGCCATTACCGCAATTTACTTTTTTAAAAAATAATGTCACGTAGGTTAGTCTATTTCAGACCCCCAAAATACACTTGCAACAGAACTTACGAAAATACACTTACATAAATGTTGAGTTTGGAGATCCCAAAAAAACCGGGGGACCACTGTACTTCCCATTTCCGGGACTCAAGTCGGGGTAATTTTGTTCTACTAATTTTAAGATTCTGCAAGAGGAATTTTTCCCCAAATGTTTATGCCTGTCACAAAAAAACAGTTTTAAAACCATATTCCTAGACAGTTTTGGTTTGAAATCTTTATTCGAACCTGACAAAAATTTTGTTTTTTGTCATCTTGGACATATTTACCCCCCATATCCCATTTGTAGTATTCCATCCTTTTTTGTACTTTCAAAAGAGAGCTGTGCCTAGTTCCCTTTTGTTTAATTTATTTCAGGGGAAACCCCCTTTAACAAAAATTCTTGAAATGCTAAATGCCTTTACAAAACAAATTTATTCCCTTTAAGAAAATGTCATTTAGGTTAGTCTTTTTCAGCCCCCCAAAAAATACACTTCCAAAACCTTACAATTTTCTTACAAAATTGCATGAAACCCCCCGGGGAAAATCCGTCCTGGGGTGAAAAAGGCCTGAATTTTTTTCCCCATAATGGAAGTTTTTGGGTTTTTTTTCTTCTTAAACATCAAGTTTTCAGGTAATCTTCTACTTCTTTTACACTTCACACACATTCTTACAAGCAAAAACAAAATCTCGGGGATTTCTTCATTTTCTTATAGTTTTTTTTTTTTTCCCCTTTTCTAGGGGAAGTGGAAAAATTTTCCCCCGAAGTGCGTTCAAGGGCAAAAAATCCCGGGAGCGGGGCGGCCCCCCCTTCCCCCTGATAAATAAATGTGAAAGGAGAAATTTTTTTTTCCTTTGGGCCACCCTCCGGTAACACCCTTTTAAAAAAAGAAAATTGCATGTTTTCTGGGTGTTAACCCCGGTTCCACTGTAGTTTGTTTTAATTTCCTATGGTTGCCTTGCTACATCCTCTTGATCCCTTTCCCAGTTTTAAAACCCCCTTTTTTGGGGGGGCATAGTTTTTGATAAAAGATTTTCCCCTTTTTGGGATCCCCTTCCTTGGTTGAAACAGCTGATTTTTTTTTTATTTAAAATCATATAAATGAAGGTTGGTGACAGCAACCCGGGGGGTACTACTGTCCTGCCAAGTGAGTGTAAAATGGAAGCCTGTAATTGTTTTAATGATGGTAGGATTGCTGGTGTCTATTTTTCTGTTTCATAAACATGCAAGATTTCAGGTACGTCTTGTGCTTCTACTTACATTAGGTCACACTACACATGCATATCCCACCCTCTGGGTTTCTTCTAGTTTCTTAATAGTTCTTGTTTATTTCCTCTTATCTCCATGGGAAAGTGGAACAAATTCTTCCTCTGTAAGCCATGTGTGTCATAAGAGGCACTAAAATCCGAGCAAGGGACTGGTAACCCTTTCTCCTGTATAAAATTACTAAACTTCAGTGAGATACACCCGGGGCATTGAAAGAAAGAAAGAACATAAAAACATAGATAAAATATTCTAGTAACAAGCTGTAACACAGCATGGATTTTTACCAATTCTGTATATTCATTTCATTTTCATGCAGAATAAGTACACAACAGGCTGAAAGGATTCATTTTTGTTAGACATCCTAGATGCTTTTCTGCTGTTACTCTTCCATTCAGAGGAAGTTATAATAGAGAATTATCAACCCAAATACTTTTCATTACCCGACAACTATATTGAAGTGATTAATATTAAGTACAGTACTTTAAACTTTTTTCCAGGTTCCTGGGTTAACCTATACTGGTGAGGAAGACATGCTGGCTCAGTTCCTGTGAAGTATTGCAGCGGTTGGGGGAATTCCACAGTTGAGCTTCATCCCCCCGCCACATTGCAGAGAACCCCCTAGAGCAAAGCCACGAGGACGAAGAGTCTGGGTATGCCTTCTTTCAAGAAAGAGGCTCCTAAGTAAGTTGATATCTGTTTAGGTGTAATAACAGTGGCAATAATAAGAAAAAGCCTTAAGGGGAAGGTTGCTTGATGCTGGTAAGGGCTCTTCATCAATAAATTGGGGTTACCTTCATTTTTTCTAATCAAACCTGATTACTGCTTATTCCCAGGTGTGTTTGACTTGCAGTTTCAGCACTTGCCCATGAATATAAAATGATGTTTTATCCATTTACCTTTTCATGCTTTCAGAGGTGGATTGCATAATTTTTTTTAAAAACACTGGCCGTCTCCCACCAAGCAGGGTGACCCCCCAAAAAAAAATAATCAGCATTATTCACACTATCACTGTACAGTGGACCCCTGCCTACGAGCAAAATTCATTCCAGAAGCCTGCTCAAGTGCCATTCCAAATTTACTTCCTAAGAACTTCCACAAGCACTTACAATATTATACTTACATAATTGTACCATTTCGGGGGGCTCGTTAGGCGGGTCCTGTATTTAATGTCCTTATAGAGCAAATATCTCAAACCTCCTTTAACCCTTAAACGGTCAAACGTATATATACGTTCTTACCGCTACTCCCCAATATTTTGAATTTTTTTTTTTTTATAGAAATGAAACACTTTTTTTTTTTTTTTTTTTTCTCAACAAGTCGGTCGTCTCCCACCGAGGCAGGGTGACCCAAAAAAAAAAAATCCCCAAAAGAAAATATTTCATCATCATTCAACACTTTCACCACACTCATACATAATCACTGTCTTTGCAGAGGAGCTCAGATAATACAGCTGAGAATAGCCCCTCCCAGCTGTCACTATCCCAGACCCCTCCTTTAAAGTGCACATTGTCTTCCCATTTCCAGGACTCAAGTCCAACTAAATCAATTAACTGGTTTCCTGAATCCCTTCAAAAAAATGTTCCCCCTGCTCACACTCCAACAGATCGCATGCCCCAAAAAAACCATTCGTCTCCATTCACTCCTATCTAACACGCTCACACATGCTTGCTGGAAGTCCAAACCCTCGCCCACAAAACCTCCTTTACCCTTCCCCCAACCTTTTCTAGGAGACCCCTACCCCCTTCCTTCCCTACAGTTTTATACGCTCCTCCAAGTCATTCTATTTTTTGATCCATTCTTTTAAATGACCAAACCACCTCAACAACCCCTCTTCAGCCCTCTGACAAATACTTTTAGTAACTCCACACCTTCTACTAATTTCCATTCGAATTTTCTGCATAATATTTACACAAAATTGCCCTTAGACAGGACATCTCCACTGCCTCCAGCCTCCTCCTCGCCAGCATTTGCAACCCATGCTTCACACCCATATGAGTGTTGGTACCACTATACTTTTGTACTTTCCCCTTCTTTGCCTCCATGAATAACGTTTTTTGTCTCCACAGATACCTAAACACCACCACTCACCTTTTTTCCTTCATCAATTCTATGGTTAACCTCATCATTCATAAACCCATCCGCTGACACGTCAACTCCCAAATATCTGAAAACATTTATTTCTTCCATAACCCCTCTCTCCAATGTGATATCCAATTTTTCTTTATTTAAATTGTTTAATACCCTCATCACCTTACTCTTATCTATGTTCACTTTTAACTTTCTACTTTTACACACTCTCCCAAACTCGTCCACTAACCTTTGCAACTTTTCTTTAAATTTCCCATAAGCACAGTAACATCAGCAAAAGTAATTGTGTCAACTCCCATTTTCATTTAATTCTCCATAATTTAATCCCACCCTCTCCCCAACACCCTAGCATTTACTTCTTTTACAACCCCATCTATAAATATATTAAACAACCATGGTGACATTACACATCCCTGTCTAAGACCTACTTTTACCGGGAAGTAATCTCCCTCTCTCCTACACACCCTAACCTGAGCCTCACTATCCTCATAAAAACTCTTTACAGCCTTCAGTAACTTACTACCTATTCCATACACTTGCAACATTTGCCACATTGCTCCCTTATCCACTCTATCATATGCCTCTTCTAAATCCATAAATGCAATAAAAACTTCTCTACCTTTATCTAAATACTGTTCACATATATGCTTCACTGTAAACACTTGATCTACACATCCCCTACATACTCTAAAGCCTCCTTGCTCATCTGCAATCCTACTCTCTGTCTTACCTCTAATTCTTTCAATAATAACCCTGCCATACACTTACCTGGTATACTCAGTAAACTTCTTCCCCTATAATTTTTACACTCTTTTATCCCCTTCCCTTTATATAAAGGAACTATACATGCTCTCTGCCAATTATAAAGATGTGTTCTTTGGAGTTTTGGAGGCGTGGGAATGCAATGATAAGGCTTCGGAGGCTTCTTACTTTATTTGTAATAAAGGTGCGGGTAACAGGCTGCGTGTCTGTGGCCATGACCCAGGTGGGCCATGCCTTGCGAGAGGAGAGGAGTAGGCCTGTTCTCTGAGTGTAGTCTGGCGCCAAGTGAGAGAGAGGCAGGGGTGAGGCAGACTCACATGGGTATGCCTACAGGCTTGCCCTCTGGCGGAATACTATGGAAACTAGCATGGCACGAAATATGAACTCAGCTGGCAGACAGCATGGGCTGTCTATGCAGACAGTCAGGCTGTCTACATCGCTCGGTCACTGTACCCATGGTCGTCCCGACCATGAATGGCAGTAAAAAAACTCTGGTCTCTCTCTGCAAGAACAGGTCACAGAACACATAAGAAAAATACATACAGTGGTACCCTGAGTTACGATGGTCCCCAAAATCGCCCTTTTATGTAAGTTTATTTTTTAAATGCTTTTGTAGGTATATTTTTGGGGTGTAAAAGGACTAGTCTATTTTACATTATTCCTTATGGGGATAAATTCGTTTGGTAATGGCACTTGAACAGCATTCTCGAACGAAAAATATCGTAACTCGAGGTACCACTGTATATACATAAACATATGGACATGGAAAAAACTTCCTCCAGAGAGGAAGAAAAAAAGGTGTGCTTCGTGGTCTAAGGCAGTGAGGCGTCGATGCAGCATTGCACGCCTTCCTGCGTCTGGATACATACTGCAACACGGGAGACAGCTGTGGCTGAGCTGCGACGTAACATGGTACGATCTCTGGGATGTGAAGCAGACATCATAGTAGTCGCTGCAGGGGTTCACTCAACTGGGGCACAACTGCTGGTGCCTCTCGAGTGAGGCGTCGTCAGTAGTCGCAACAGGACAGGACTGGCAAGCAACTCAGGAGGACATTCCTCGACTGGTACTGTCGCTGCTGGCGAGTGTGGAGCGAGTCGTGACAGGGACGACTCGGCGAAACATCTGGAGGTCATAACAGCATACACCTTACTGCAGTGAGTGGGCTAGCAGTCAAAGTGACATCTTTGTGCAGGCTGCTCACTGAAGCTATGACACGAGGCTGACAGTCGTCTGCCAACAGGCTTAACTGCGGCTTGGCGAGTGACATCTCCGACAGTAGAAGTTACAGCAGAGGGCAGTGTAGCATCCCCAGACTGGTCATCTGCAATAACTGGACTGACGGTCTGGAGGTGAAGTGGAACGGTCTCGATGGGAGAATCGTCGCGGGTACGATTCAGCAAAGGCATCTACGAGCGGCGAACAATAAGAGCTTTCTGTACAGGGCGCTCGAACGCTCATAACTGACGCCTGGACTGACGAATGTCAGCTGTCAAGCGCGCGGGGCGCTGGTCACATCGGGTGACAAAGTACCACACAGGTGCTACATAGGACACACGAGAAAACTGCACACATACTACACATGTGGTACAACATAGCTTACTAGCAAATGACGCTTTTCTGTATAAAAATCGTCACTAAGCAATACTCGAACATGTGAGAACACTGACTGAGAGGAATAATGAACACTCGACTTATATCTTCTCTCAAACTTCTCGACAATAATGAAAATAAAATGATCACTGAAAACTACAGCACTCGGGACATCATATGGGTGATGTCAGGTGTGACGTGATGTCATGGAGTGACATCGCGAGTGACGTCAGCAGACATCGTGGGTGACGTCGCAAGGTGACGTTCTGGAGTGACATGATGATGGATGTCATGGGGTGACATCGCGAAGTGACATCAGTGGAGTGACGTCGTGGAGTCGGCAGCATCGTGACGTCAGCAGCATGGTGGTGACATCATGGGTTGATGTGGGCGCAGACCACAGTGTGGCTTGCTGATCTGGCTTACCCACATGGCGTGCTGAGCACGTGGCTTGGTCACACGTGGCTTCGAGTGGCCTCGGACACTCGGATACACAGTTCTGGCAAGAATTCACAAGGAAATTCACAGAAAACAGCATAGAGGGAGTGGGCAGTGAGTGGTGTATGGTGTGTGGCGGCGTACACTAGGGCGGGTGTGTATGGTGAGAGACAGGGCTGCGCGCCTACCTCCCTCACCCACAATACACGAGGAGACACGCTCACACTGGGAAATCACCACAAACTCACCTCTGAAGTGCTGAAATAGTTGTGCTGAGCTGAACAACAACAGCAGAACATGCTGGCAAGGCTGAGCACGTGACTGAGAAACAGCATGGGACGCTGTGACGTGAAGTCAGTGACGCCATTTCTCGGAGAATTAGACAAATTTCGGCCTGAATCCTGCTTGTACCTGTGTCTGGACGCTGAGATTTGCAGACACGACATCAGGATAACTCGTTGAGAGACGGATGCTTCTTGTGTAGGCTGATGAATTGAAAGACAAACTTCAGTCCTCTTCCTCCCCTCAACACAACTGCTGCGAGGCACTGCTGTCACCATTTATAACGATGTGTTATTTGGCGTTTTGGAGGCGTGGTTGAAATGATAAGGCTTCGGAGGCTTCTTACTTTATTTGTAATAAAGGTGCGGGTAACAGGCTGCGTGTCTGTGGCCATGACCCAGGTGGGCCATGCCTTGCGAGAGGGAGAGGAGTAGGCCTGTTCTCTGAGTGTAGTCTGGGCGCCAAGTGAGAGAGAGGCAGGGGTGAGGCAGACTCACATGGGTATGCCTACAGGCTTGCCCTCTGGCGGAATACTATGGAAACTAGCATGGCACGAAATATGAACTCAGCTGGCAGACAGCATGGGCTGTCTATGCAGACAGTCAGGCTGTCTACACAATCCCTAGGTACCTTCCCCTCTTTCATACATTTATTAAACAAAAATACCAACCACTCCAGCTTTATATATCCCCCTGCTTTTAACATTTCTGTCATGATCCCGTCAGTTCCAGCTGCTTTACCCCTTTCATTCTACGTAATGCCTCACGCACCTCCCTCACACTCACATCCTGCTCTTCTTCACTCCTAAACAATGTTGTACCTGGCCAGTACATGAAATTACCGCCTCCTTTTTCACCAACATTTAAAAGTTCCTCAAAATATTCCGCCATCTACCCAATACCTCCAGCTCCCCATCTATCAACTCCCTACTCTGTTTTTAACTGACAAATCCTTCGTTCCCTAGGCTTTCTTACCTTGTTTATCTCACTCCAAAAATGTTTCTTGTTTTCAGCAAAATTTCTTGACAGAGCCTCTCCCATTCTTTCATCCGCTCTTCTTTTGCACTCTCTCACCACTCTCTTCACCTTGCTTTTACTCTCCATATACTCTGCTCTTCTATTTACACTTCTGTTTTGTAAAACCTCTCATAAGCTACCTTTTTCTCTTTATCACACCTTCTTCTTCATTCCACCACTCGCTCCTCTTTCCTCCTGCACCCACCCTCCTATAGCCACAAACTTCTGCCCCACATTCTAATACTGCATTTTTAAAACTATCCCAACTCTCTTCAAACACCCTTCCCCCCCACTACTCATACTTGCACTAGCCCACCTTTCTGCCAATAGTTGCTTATATCTCACCCTAACTTCCTCCTCCCTTAGTTTATACACTTTTTTCTCTCTCTTACTTTCTGTTGCCATTTTCTTTGTCCCATCTACCTTTTACTCTAACTGTAGCTACAACCAAATAATGATCTGATATATCTGTTGCCCCTCTATAAACATGTACATCCTGAAGCCTACCCATCAACCTTTTATCCACCAATACATAATCCAACAAACTACTTTCCTTACGTGCTATATCATACCTTGTATATTTATTTATCCTCTTTTCATAAAATATGTATTACTTATTACCAAACCTCTTTCTACACATAGCTCAATTAATGGTTCCCCATTTACATTTACCCTACCCAAAATTTACCTACTACTCCCTCCACAACATTTTTACCCTCTTTAGCATTAAGATCCCCAACCACAATTACTCTCTCACTTGGTTCAAAACTCCCCACACACTCACTCAACATTTCCCAAATGTTATAGGATAAAAAAAAAATTTAGGGTCAGTAGTTATCAAGATATGAGGCGGAGAAGTTTTCACTGGATGCTCACCTGACAGCAACAGGAGTCCTGCCGCTTGCAGAATTGTTGCCGATATTCCTTTTTTTCTCTTTTTTTTTATTATTTTATATAATTTTATGTTCTGATAATTACAATTTATAGTAGTTCATGTGATTTCATAGCCAATCTTTGTTCTGACAGTAATATTAGGTACTGAAATTGTACTCAAATAATAATAATGATAGTGCATAATAATAATAATAAGAATAATAATGATAGTGCATAATAATAATAATGATAGTGCATAATAATAATATAGTGCATAATAATAATAATAATTATTATTATTTATCATAATAATAATAAATTTCCCTTGAAGCTTTATGTAAGATGTTTGTCACTGCCTTATCTTACACTAATGACTCTGGTGACATTTGATGAGGGGTGAGGTAGTCTTATCTCTTCTTCTCAGTCCAGTAATTACAGTGATGACATTTGATGAGCTTACACTGCTTCACTTTATTACGCAAACTTGTGTCTGTCTGTGTCTGTGTGTGTGTCTTTCTGTCTGTCGGTGTGTCTGTCTTTCTGTCTGCCTGTTAGTTACCATTTTGTCCTAGGCACATGTCGATTAGACACTAGGCCTGTTGTATGTATGTGTGTGTGTGTGTGTGTGTGTGTGTGTGTACAAACACTTCGAAATGTTTCGGTCCGCCGGGATGTACCCGGGCCCTCCGTGCGTGAAGCAAGAGAGTAGCTCATGAACCAAATGGTATTACACTAGGTATAATTGTATTTACGCATGTGTTCCTGTGAGATAGAGACAGATAGAGACAGAGAGACAGATAGATACAGACAGACAGACGGATATGAGACAGCGAATCAGGTACCCAGCTGGCAAGCCAGCTGCTGGCAGCCAGGTGACCAGCCAGCCAGCTGGCCTGCCAGCCTGCCGACATCACTTTCCACTTAAAAGGAGAGTGTTAACCCTTTGACTGTCGGGGCCCCATTCTGAAACTGTCATTCTATGTCGCAAAATTTTTGGGAAAAAAAACAAAATTATTTTTCTTATGAAATGATAGAGAATCTTTTCCCAATGGTAATGCCACCAAAAGTACGAAATTTGATAAAAACTTACAACATTACGCTCTTGCGAATTTAGTGATGTCGGCGATATATATGCATCAGCGATTTTGCCGACTTTGAGCCCTATTTTTGGCCAATTCCATTGTTACAGTCGACCAAACTCGTACTATTTCTTTAGAACTCTATTTGTTCTATCAGTTGAGTACAAGAAACCACCAATTTACCGATTTCAACTACCAATAAAGTGGTCAGAAATTGGCAGTTTGGCCAGTTTCATGCAAAATAAAAAAGATGTCAATTTCAAAATAGGGTCCAGAATAAACATTGCAGACATTCCTGGCACTAAAATATGATTTTCTCTGTTCATTAGTCACGTCTTTAGGCCCCTCTTATATTACTCTTGCTTTCTATTTTGATTTCTTATGCACACAAAAAATAGAAGATTTACTGTTATGCAGACTACTGCATTATTGTAAAAAATGGTATAAATAATATCAGTGCACTTGTGTAAGAATATTAGACTCACCAGTTGACGTTTATTGGACGAATGGCGTAATTTGTGTACTCTTGAACATTGGCAAAAATTGACGTTTATTGGACGAATGGCGTAATTTGTGTACTCTTGAACATTGGCAAAAATCGAACATTTCCACTACTTTGAGCTCAATTTCAAGGTCATTTTCATCATGAAACTAATCAAAATCATCTCTATTTCTGTAATATGTTTTCCATTCTATCAAATGAAACCACGAAAAAGAGAATACAACCATAAATACTATACGAAAATACACCTCAAAGTCGGCGTTTTTAATCCAAAAACACGGTCGGAGTTTTTTTTTCATTATGCACTGCGTGCTGCAGTATTTTTTTTATACAGCGCACATTGACCACACAGATCCATTCTCTCATATGTGGGCCTACCAGCTTTCTCCCGCTTGATTTGAAGCCGCTAGAATTTTGAGTATACAGTGGACCCCGATGTAGCATAATTCATTCAGAAGCCTGCTCAAGTGCCATTACTGAATGCATTTTCTCCTTAAGGAATAATATCAAGTAGGTTAGTCCATTTCAGACCCCTAAAAATACACTTACAATATTATACTTACATACTTGGATGATTTCGAGGTGCTCGTACTCGGGGTCCACTGTATATACGTCCAAAACTGGCTCGTAAGACGTATATACGACCAAAACAGTCAAAGGGTTAATATGACATGACATCAGTGAATCCTTGGTGTTTGCCGCAGTGTTTGCTCTAGCTGGCGCTCAATTTAACTGGTGCTCCACAAGGTACTAAGTGGTCCCAGATTTTTTAATATGGCACACACCGAGTATTAAGACCCATTCTATGCTGACCAGGCATCTCAGGCCAATCGTGCCAAATTTGGAGGCAGGAAAAATAAAACATAAATATACGTTTGGGGCAGTAGCGGTAAGAACATATATATACGTTTGGACCGTTTAAGGGTTAAAGTGCAGGCACTGTACTTTCCACCTCCAGGATTCAAGTCTGGCTAACCAGTTTCCCTGAATCCCTTCACAAAATATTACCCTGCTCACACTCCAACAGCTCATCAAGTCCCAAAAATCATTGTCTCCATTCACTTTATCTAACAAACTCGCATGTGCCTGGTTATGTCCAGACCCTTTGCACACAAAACTTCTTTTACCCTCCCTCCATCTTTTCCTAGGATGACTCCTACCCTCCTCCCCTCCTCTACAGATTTATACACCCTATAAGTCATCCTAGTTTGCTCCATCCTCTCTAAATGACCAAAGCAGATCAACAACCCATTTATTTATCTGTGCTTGGGTGAATTTGTTCACTTTGATATTTGGAGCACTCTGCAGAAATCACATTGAGTCAACATCCAGTGTTATCGAAGTACTTAGCTTTAATTAGACAGTCTTGAGTCCCAACTCCTTATTTGTGACTTCTTAATCCAAGTAATTAAGACCTCAAACTGTTGCCCAAATTACTTCCTAAAGTACTCTGCACAAAAGTTTCTTATGCAAAGAAACATTTAAAATATATAACACTGTAATGATATAT
>WNWK01039586.1:0-17379 GCA_009830355.1 Cherax destructor
TTCTTCATCGTTTCTACCTCCATTCGTTTTCTTGATCTTCAACTTCGTTCCATGAAGTCCGGCCACTGCCCAGGTTCCTTGACCTGAGGACTCACAACAGGAGGACTACTAAGAATCCTCTTGTTTTCCTCCGTCAATCGCCGAATCTCAAGCTCGCTACCCTCAATTCCTCCTTAAGCTGCTGGTAAAGTTGCTCAGTGGACGGCATATTTGTTTACTTCACAGAGCATAAGTGGTTCAGTCCAAAGAGAACCCTAGACACGTCCTCACTGAGCTAAGTACAGATCACCTCTGAGCTAAGTACAGATCACCTCTGAGCTAAGTACAGATCACCTCTGAGCTAAGTACAGATCACCTCTGAGCTAAGTACAGATCACCTCTGATCACCTCATATATATGCAAAAAGATCACAGTGAACAGGTGATATCAAAATATGCAAGACAACCACTATGAAAAATAAAGGAATTGCAAGCGCTTTCGTGACTACTCACATTATCAAGGAACTATATGAACTATTTATATCCCCTTTGTTAATACCCATTTTCCACTTGTATACCTCGATCATGTCTCCCCTCATTCTACGTCTTACAAGTGAATGTAAATGAATGGTTCAGAGAACCGACGAGTTGGTAAATTAGACACATATGCAACACTTGGGTATCTTTATTGAGGAAACGTTTCGCCACACATTGGCTTCATCAGTCCATACAAAGGAGAATCGTGAAGAACAGGAGGAGTGTGAGGTTGTCAGGCCCTCAATCTTGAGTCGATGTTGTCAGTCCATCAATCTTGAATAGAATAACAGCATATGAGCAGAGGAAGCTTATATACTGTAGACAGGAGAGGTGCAGCAGTTGTAGGAGGTGTCACATTTGTTCAATGTGGAAGTAGGTCGTGCCCAAGGAATAGGCAAGCGAAGAAATCCCTGTATTAAGATACCAAGATGTTGCAGTGTCAGACAGGATGTGAATGAATGGTTCAGAGAACCGACGAGTATATAAGCTTCCTCTGCTCATATGCTGTTATTCTATTCAAGATTGATGGACTGACAACATCGACTCAAGATTGAGGGCCTGACAACCTCACACTCCTCCTGTTCTTCACGATTCTCCTTTGTATGGACTGATGAAGCCACTGTGTGGCGAAACGTTTCCTCAATAAAGATACCCAAGTGTTGCATATGTGTCTAATTTACCAAGTGAATGTACTTTAAGGGTCTTCAATCTTTCTTCGTAAGGAGAGACTATGAGATGGTAGGGTTTACTGTTTTCAGGAGGATTCTTGCTAAGACTTCAGAGATGGTGAAGCTGCCTTTATTTTGTTTAATTGTGTTAGAAACAGCGATAAGTGCTGATTCAAGGCACTTGCGTCTGCGGAAATTAGTTTCTTTGATTACTAAACGGGCGTCTTTGAATTTCATGAGATGATTGGTAGAATTTCGGTGTTGTACGCAGGCGTTGTTCGGGTTATCGTTCCTACATGCATTAATGTGTTCATTGAGGCGTGTTTCGAGGTTTCTTGCTGTTTCTCCTACATAAATCCTGTCGCATCCTCCACAGGGTATAGTGTAAACCCCTGCATTGACTGGTTCGTGGTGCTTGGATTTTGTCCTGGTTAGATCCTTTATAGAAGTGCTGGAAGCGATGGCGACTCTGGTGTTAGCTTATGCAAGTACTTTAGAAATGTTCGATGCAACCCAAATAAAGACCACTCTGACCCCAGAAACTATCGCCCTATCAGCCTCCTCGAAACATTAGGAAAACTCTTTGAAAAACTCATCAACCATCGTCTTCGCAGATACCTGGAACACAACTCACTTCTTTCTGACGGCCAGTTTGGCTTCAGAACTCGCAGATCTACACAGGATGCCATTAACATAATTCTCAACTACATCCACATAAATTAGACACATATGCAACAGTTGGGTATCTTTATTGAGGTAGTAGTGATATAAGTCGTAGTATCAATAAAGATACCCAACTGTTGCATATGTGTCTAATTTATAACTTGTCGGTTCTCTGAACCATTCATCTACATCCACATAAACACATAACAAAGAAACAGGACAGCCCTGGTTGCAAAAGACGTTGAAAAAGCTTTTGACACTGTCTGGCATGTAGGGCTCAAACACAAACTCTGCACTAACTTTAACCTGCCTCTCACTACTCGTAAACTCCTCTGCAACTTCCTTGACGGCCGCACCATGAGAATCAAATTCCAAGGCTGCTACTCTGACTACTTCACACTAAATGCTGGAGTACCCCAGGGATCTGTCCTCTCCCCTACCCTCTACATTTTATACACTAACGACATTCCAACACCTGTATACCACAACTCCATCACACTAGCCTATGCAGACGACATTACACAACTCATCACTCACGCCAATATAGATACACTCTCACACAAAACACAGAATGAGGTCGACAGAATTGCCTTCTGGGAACAAAAATGGAGGATCAAAACCAATGCAGCTAAATCCAGCATTACATATTTTAACTATAGGAAACGTGATCCTCCATTACCTGTCGAGCTCAGAACAGCTGACACCCGCACCTACATCCCCATCACACAATCTGTCACAGTCCTTGGCATTAATCTTGACTACCTTCTTTGCTTACACAGACACATTCACTCAAAGCATGCAGTAGCTAGTAAGGCCCTTGCGGGCCTCTACAAGCTGCAACATGCCTCCCAACGCACCAAACTACACCTCTACAAATCCCTAATACGTCCGCTGATAACTTACTCTCCTCTAGCCCTCTCTCTTGCAGCCAAAACAAACTTACTTAAACTGCAGCGTGTCCAGAACAAGGCTCTGCGCTGGGTGCTTGATGTCAGATGGGAGGACTTCGCCATAAGCGAGTCTCTCCATGCCCAGTTAGACATCCCTGCGCTGAATCTGTACTGGAAGACTCTCAGTGACAGACAGATAGACAAACTTGAGACACGACATGACTACTGGACCTCTCTCCTTGACGAAGACATTCGTAGACCCACAAACCAACACAACCTTTTCTATTCCTTGTATGAACCTGCTCCTAACCCTATTTACAAATAACCTTTTGATTCTATGTCAGGTACCTTGAGCTGTTCGCCCCTCTGACCCACTTTCGCCTTAGCTGCTGGGTTAAGCCCTGGCTCAATATCTACACTCCTCTCTAGCGCTAATCTTCGCCTGTCCCGTCCTCCCCGCTCACCCCACAGAAGTCTCACCAACAGGAGAGCCTGCTATTCCTGTTCTCAAGTCTGCCCCACGATCGACTTAGCTGCTGGGTTAAGCCCTGGCTCTATTTCTACGACTAAGAAGACTCCTCTCCAGAGCTATTCTTCGTCTGTACCGTCTTCCCCGCTCATCCCATTGGGATCTTACCTGAACTTATTCATTCATTCATGGGACGGTATTCAGTATTTGTGAGTACACTAGTGGTTCATCATGTCAATGACCTCCATTATTTCTTGCGAACCAACCCCAGCTGAGTTACGAAGGCTCAGGCAGTCCATTTGTGTCGCAACAAAATGTCAGGTACGTATATGGGTTAGTTAAAATTGATTAAAGTCGTTTTGCTGCTTCAGATTAAAGTAATCTTATTTTATATTTTGTCATTTTTTGTCAGTTTTTTGTTTTGCGTGTTTTTTATTTATTAATAGACTTAATTTTATTGAAATTAATATATTTTGATTCATACTACCCACTGTATCATATATATAAGAACACTAATTTTTAATGGGGTGAACCGGCAAGCCAGCGGAAGGCCTCGGTCAGATGACCGAAGTTTAAATGGCGGGTCAAACCTTACCTAACATAACCTAACCTATTGTGTTTTAGAAATCAGAATGTAGAAAAATGGACGAGAAAAAGTTAAAAGCGGATGATAAAATAGAAATGTTGTATGATTCGCATGATGACTCCCTGAAGGATTGTCAATTAGGTGTGGTAGTACCAACCATAAATAACAATAAGCAAAACACAAAGAAGACCCAATCAAAAAATGCAAATAATAAGCACAAAAGTAAGTATTGTATTGTCTTTATGAATATTTCAACAAATATTTTTTTTTCAGAATGGTAAATATTTCAAGATATATTTTATACTCCTAAAACCTTAAGATCATATCTTACAAATTATTTTTTGACATTTAAATGTTCTGTAAATTTCAATTTCTTGGCGTGTTATTATTTTATTGCAGATAAAAAGATAAAATGGAGGAAGCTCGACACAACACTTACGGAGATGGAAGACGGGTTTAGACGTGCTGAAGAACAGGAATTAGACTCGTCCCATCTACGATCAACAAACAGTGACTTAAGAGATCGCGGCGGCTGTCGTGAAAATACTAATAAAGGAAGCGGGGAAGGAGGTAGTGAGCATGATATTAGTGGAAGCATCTCTGTGAATTATAAGGTATGGAAAATGTTTCTCATAAGTGAAATGTATTGTATCACTGATAAATTTTAATAACATGCACTTATAGTATAACCCTCTAATGCGGATTTTCGTCTTTCTTTACTAGGTTCCAGATTATGAACTGCAGGATCAGTGTATGGAGTTTTTTGCTCCATCTGCAGGATTCTTTCATGAGCCGGATGATCAGAGTAAAGAGGTCCTTGAAGCTCAGATTAAGAAGCAACTGTGAGTATCATTCAGGAATATTTTGTTTTCTTGATAATTCTTTGTATTTTTTTATCGTATTTCATATTTCCTTAGAAAAAAATTGGCAAACGTTAGCCTCACGATATTTTTTTTTCCAGGGAATACTATTTTAGCGAGGAGAACTTGACATACGATATCTTCATGAGGAAGAATATGACCAAAGATGGTTATATACCTGCGTCAATCATTGCCTCATTTAATCGGATGCAGCAGCTAACTTACAATGTAAAGTTCATTGTTGATGCTTGCAAGACTTCAGAGGAACTTCAAGTTTAAAATAATATCTGGGTGAGTGATCGAATTGCTTTAATTTCATCACATTTTTCATATGTTCATAAACTCATTCAATAACTGAGTTTATTATGCTTGACAGTTTTATCAAATCTTCTACAATGGCTCTCATCTTTTGTCAACAGCTACGGGCAAGACGTGATCCAGCTAGATGGCCAGTGAAGGAGGGCGCTCCTGGTGCTCTTCAGTAACATTACTTACACCAACATATTTTTTCGGTTCATGAGCCCTTCTAGGGCTGGGTAGGTGCCGAGGCTGGCGCTTGCTACCATCTGCGGCTCGCAAGCCTGCCCTTCCCGTCAGCCTCCTTGGGGCGGGGAAGGTGGCAGACCAGAGAGGCCTGGGGCCAGTTGGTCCTGCCGCTGAGGGGTACCCCATCCCATGGGAGACATAGGTCTCTGATACTCCCACGCCAGGGAGCCGGAGCCGGGTCGCCATCTGGTAAAGACCTGGGCCGGGAGCATTCCCGGTGAATCAACACCTCCTCCTCCTTTCGGTTCATGGACTTGATTAATAAATAAACTTAATTTAGATTTCATATTAATTAATTCGATCTGATAAATTTATATGCAATATTTGAAATAACATTGCTGTCTTTCATAAGTAATTTTGGCTCTAACGAAGAATTTCTTTGATGTGTAATGTATTTTTTGGTTTAATAAACTTGAGAAAAAAGTGACATTGTTTGTTAAAAAACTTCAAAATCCACTATCTTCTACATGTGCACGAAAAATATTTCCCCAGTTAATGCAAGGTGGGCTATTTCAAGTCATAAGCAGAAGTTGAGTACAAGCGCATAAAACTCTGCATGTAATGAGAGTTTTGGTATAAATAGGTAGGAACTGATCAGCCTCTCAACCTGAAGCAGTTGAAGTTAAGCATAGCTCACTAGTGGAAGTAGGTCATGGTAAACAGTTGTTTAGCAAGAGTTACAGAGGATTTTTTCCTGTACTAACATATGATGTTGTTGTATCAGATAAGTGTCATATTGTTGGTATACATGGTCTCATTTCTGAGGCTGAAGAAGTCTGTTGAGGTAAAATAAATAGATGCCCAAATGTTTCACATTTTATACTGACACCATCGTGTCAGTATAAAATGAAGAAAAACAGTACGAAATATCCATGCAAGGCACGCCCTTCTCAAATATACTTTAACACAGATGTTGTATATAGAGACTTTGCAAAAGCCTTCGACAAGTGTGATCATGGTGTAATAGCGCACAAAATGCGTGACAAAGGAATAACAGGAAAAGTTGGTAGATTGATCTATAACTTCCTGACAAATAGAACACAAAGATTAATAGTAAACATAATAAAGTCTGAAGCTGCTACAGTGAAAAGCTCTGTTCCACAAGGCACAGTACTCGCTCCCATCCTATTCCTCATCCTCATATCTGACATATACATAGATGTAAGCCACAGCTCCGTGTCTTCCTTTGCGGATGACACCCGAATTGCCATGACAGTGACCTCCATCGAAGACACCGCAAGACTCCAAGCGGACATCAAGTCTTCAATTGGGCCACTCAAAAGAATATGAAGTTCAATGAAGAGAAATTTCAACTACTCAGACATGGAAAACTTGAGGAAATTAAAACTGTATCAGGGTGTACGACAAATTCTAAACATACAATAGAGCGAAAAAGTAACATCAGAGGATTTTTCCTTCAAAGACCACAACACTGTATCTACCGCATCTGCCAGGAAAATGATAGGATGGATAATGAGAACCTTCAAAACTAGGGACGCCAAGCCCATGACGATTTTCTTCAAATCGCTTGTTCTCTCTAGGCTGGAATACTGCTGTACACTAACTGACCCCTTCAAGCCAGGCGAAATTGCTGACCTGGAGAGTGTACAAAGAACTTTCACGGCACACCTAAATTACTGGGAACGGTTGAACTCCCTTGATTTGTATTCCCTGGAATGCAGGCGAGAGATATATGATAATATACTCTTGGAAAATCCTAGAGGGATTAGTACCAAACAAGCACACGAAAATCACTCCCCATGAAAGCAAAAGATTCGGCAGGAGATGCAACATTACCCCGGTGAAAAGCAGGGGCGCCACGAGTACACTGAGACAACACAATAAGTGTCCGGGGCTGTTCAACTGCCTCCCGTCAGACCAATAGACCCCTGGCTGTCTTCAAGAAGGCACTGGACAGGCACCTAAAGTCAGTACCTGACCAGCCGGGCTGTGGTTCGTACGTCAGTTTGCGTGCGGCCAGCAGTAACAGCCTGGTTGATCAGACCCTGATCCACCACGAGGCCTGGTCTCAGACCGAGCCGCGGGGGCGTTGACCCCCCGAAACCCTATCCAGGTATTGTAAGACACATAGGCATACTCATACTCCAGGTATGTATAGACGTGTAGATGATTCATTGCCTTTGTAAATTGGTTATGACTGTGACCAGATCTACATGGAGTTTATTACCTTTGTAACTTGTTCATCTATCAAAACTTTGGGGTCCAGTCCCTGGACCCATTATGTACCTCTGTAATCTTTTGACTACCATCCACAAGATGCGTATGGGGTGCATAATAAACATTAAATTAACTAACCACTATTTATTACACTCTTTTATCAGGGATTTTCTTTCCTCTCACAAATTTATTCAAAGTAGCTCGTGGCTTGGTGGCAAAAGCTCTCGCTTCACACGGTGAGGGCTCTGGGTCCGATTCCCGGCAAGGGTAGAAACATGACATAAGAAAGAAGGATCACTACAGTAGGCCTACTAGTGGCCCATGCGAGGCAGATCAACTCACACCTACTCATGTATTTATCTAACCTATTTTTAAAACTACACAATGTTTTCTGAATCTAAATTTTTCCAACTTGAAACCATTGAGCTTGTTTCCTTACACGAGTCTCCCTACGATCCCCGTTGGGGAGGGGAACCTATACCTACATTATACCTGCATCTGCTACATTACTTGACCTGATTGATTCTTCCTTGACAGCCAGTGACATTTCATCTTAAAATTAGAACCCGTGCCAATAATTGTTTTAATGATTATTATTTATCAGTATAATCCCAAAATACTTATTTTGGAATCTTACTTTTGTACAAACGTTCGTGAAATAAGTTATATACCCCCTTATTTTTATTAATTAAACTATGAGCTGACTAGCTCTTGAAAAAATAATCTTCAGGTAGACTTCAGGTATGCCAATATTGCTGTGAAATAAGTATATAAATAATTTAATATAAATATATAAAATGATATACGACTTTTATGTAAGTATTTGCTTAGTTTTTAATAGTTTTTAAAAACGTTTAAAATATGCAAAACATTAATTTTAATTTTAAATGCCATACAAATTAATTTAAAATATTAATTCTGTAGAAGTTTTGTTTCATGTAGAATCTTCAAATTATTATTCTATGATGAATTTAAGCATAAACTAAACCATTTACTGTAACAAACTTTTTTTTTTTTTAGTCTATTTTTCTCTCGTTTAGTTTGAAATCCTGTACTATTTAACAAGCAAAAAGCTGTCCTAACATTTTAAAGCCAAGGCAATGAAAACCTCTTTAATAAAATATTTAATTCCTCAGGAAGTAAACTGTAAACCCAAATCTTGCCTCGCTCAACACTATTGTTGATGAAGTGCTACTAAAAATATCAGCCTGGATGACGGCCAATAAACTTACACTTAACACTGACCATAATTTTTAAAGGGGTGGACCGGTAAGCCAGCGGAAGGCCTCGGTCAGATGACCAAAAGCTCCAACGGCGGGTAATCATCTGACTAAGACCCGCGTCAGGAAACACTTGTCCGGTGTCTTGACGAACCTTACCTTACCTAACCTAACTGATAAACCCTTCTATATTATGTTTGGTAACAGAATAGGTGTTGCACAGCTGAACATAATGATTGACAACACTCTTGTTGCTAAACATAATGAGGGCAGATTCCTAGGCCTACACCTTGAAAGTTAGTTTAATATCTTTATTATGCAATGGAAATAAGTCACTCTGTCTGACTTTTTTGGGTTATCCTAGGTTCTCTACACATGTGCTGCTATGTATGATAATGTATGTAAATGTATTTGTGTATACCTGAATAAACTTACTTACTTGCACCCCATACCCATCCTGTGGGCGGTAGTCAAAAGATTACAGAGGTACATAATTGGTCCAGAGACTGGACTCCAAAGTTTTGATAGCTGAACAAGTTACAGCGGTAATGAACTAGATCTGGTCACAATTATGACAAGTTGCAAAGGTAATGAGCTCCAGGTAGAGCTAGTCACACTCATGACAAGTTACAAAGGTAATGAACTAGAGCTGGTCACAATCATGACAAGTTGCAAAGGTAATGAGCTCCAGGTAGAGCTGGTCACAATCATGACAGTTACAAAGGTAATGAATCATAAACACGCCCATACATGGTTACAATCATGAACATATGACAGAGTAATGAGCAATATTCTAGGGAATGCATCCATTGCCCCAACAACAGATGTTGCAAAGCTACACCTTGACAGCAACCTGAATTTCAGCACCCATATCCAACACTTAGCAAAAAAAAAAAAGTATCCAAAACGGTTGGGATCCTCTCTAAGATACGTTACTATGTACCGCAATCAGCCCTACTCACACTATACCATTCACTCATCTATCTCTACCTCACCTATGCCATTTGTGCTTGGGGATCAACAGCAGCAACACACCTAAAACCAATATTAACTCAACAAAAAGTCGCAGAAAGAATTATCACGCAATCCAATCCCAGGCATTTCCCCCCCCCACTCTTCAAAGACCTAAACTTAATCACTGTACAAAGCATCCACACTTACTACTGTGCAACCTAATCCAATAGCTGTGTCGATAACTATAGTGAGCATCATGCTGAGTGAAGTTAACCACATTAACGTTAATGTTGAATATAATACTGCTGATAAATGTAATGAACACAATGATGGTAGTGGTGTTGGTGATGACAGTTATAGTGATGGGATGGTGGATTAGTAAAGATCAGTGGCCCAACCACTGTGGAGCAAGTGGTACTGAAGTACTGTAGTCGTTGGTGGAGAGGGATGAGGGGCGGTGGTGTATGTCTCCCATGAAGGGGCGATGAAGCGGCGTCAGCAGGCAGGAAAGGTCGCAGTCACACTGCACAGTGATCTTGGAGAGATTACTGGAGCTTGGAGGAGGGAGAAGTGGTGAGGACTAGTGTCTGATCAGCAGGAGAGCCATTTACAAGAGACTTGAAGTTCTTTTTATTGATGTAGTCAATTTTAAAAGGCATCTCGGTTCTTAGTTGGATATCTTTTATGATGTTTGGGATGGTGAAGTAGTAGCCAGGGTTAAGGGTATACTTGACAGTTCCAATCCAAATGTACAATTGTTAACCCTTTTGGGGCCTAGCTCCTAGGCCTTTTGTGTATCCATATGCTCTTGCGCTACCGTCCACAGGATGGATATGGGGTGCACAATAAACTAGCCACTTCGGTGGCAAAATCTAATCTAAATCATCCCGAAGACGCTGGATAAGTTCCTTGGCAAACATTGTGTTTGTGGAAAATATTGGTATTTTCCAAAAGTTATATTCGACAGACTTTCCAATATGAATAGATACCATTAATGTGTGGCTGATGTTTCGCATTTTTCTTGGGATCAGAAGAATGAACCAACACACAGGTCTTGGCGTGAGAGGACGGCCTGGGTCATGAGTCAGTCGCGTGGGTACCGAAGACTCCGGATAGCGGGAGCGGAATGGAGTCAGGAATTTGGCGTTTCCGACGACCAAATCGCGGTTAATGACCTCTTTTCACAATAGGAAGTGTTGTGAATATTCGCCGGGAGTAATGTGGGACATTAAGTCCAAGAAACTGCAATAATAGGGTGATAACGTAGTAAATAGTGAACGGCGCCGCCATTACGGATATTCGGTGGAAGAAATGTGCGTCGGGTTGATCATGGTTCATCGTACACAATTAGTAAGGGATTAACTTCTAACGGATGTAAATTAGTGGGACATTAAGTCGTCGTGTGATCTGTGAAGAAATTCGGGGGAATCAATTGTGATTAGGGGAATGAGTGAGATAATACAAGTCGCCATTTCCCGACTAACCACATGGTAAATTAATAACAAAAAAGGCACAATACCGTGACTGGAACAATACACACACAACCCGCACATATAAAAGGGAGGAGCTTACGACGACGTTTCGGCCCGACTTGGACCATTTACAAAGTCACACTAACACACATGATGATGATGATGAATACTCTCAGGTAAGAGCCCTCATGAGGGCGATGTGAAGTAGGGACAGACGAAGGATAGTTGATGAGAGGAATATCTTGGGTCTGAGATAAAGAGCCAGGGCTAAACCCAGCTGCTAAGCGTTGTGAGGCGATGAATGATGGCAAAAGTCGAGGCTAGACTGGCTGCAGTGCTCACTGGCTTGTTGGCATGTGACTTGGTGACTGGGTGGGCGTCAGGTGTGAGGTGTGTGGGCCCGGTGAGGGTAGAGCCGAGAGACTCCACAGGGTGCTTGCAGTGCTCACTGGTTTGTTGTCAGGTGGCTGGATTAGAGTGGATTGGCTGGGCGTCAGGTGTACTGGAACTCATGGCGATGCAGATTATTTACCTTTGTACTTGCTTGCTTGGGCAATTAGAAATGGAAAACTGGATCAGGAGCTTCGGTCTTTAATTTTTTGAAGTCTCTTCTAGTCATGTAGAACAGTTTAAATTTTTGAGAGTGGACTTCCAGGTAGGGTATGAGTATCATTAGTATTTGTCTATAGTTTAGATTACTATTTGGTTGGCAGACGTGTTTTACTGTTCCATCTTGCAGGCGAGTCAGAAGTTCTTTAGTGTACATTTCGTCAGGCAGGGCAGGAGTAGTGTAGAAAGTAACCGTCCTTAAGGTAGCGAGGTTAGTGTTTTGGCTTTTTGTGGTGTTTTCTTTTTTGTTTTCCTCGATGATTTCTACGGTGTTTTCTTCAGTATTTTCTCCGGTGTTTTCTTCCGCGTTTTCTTCATTATAATCCTCATTATTTTCTTCTATTTCGTCAAGGGCTTCTTCAGGGGATTTGTTTTCTTCTGTTTCTTCTATAGTAGTGTGGGGAGGAGTCTGGGAGTCTTGATAATTTGTGGCTTGTTGAAAGGTAGTTGTTGTCGGTGTTGATGGTTCTGAGGCGTGTTCAGGTCCATTGTCGGTAGATTCGCTTGGTATGGAGGTGAAGTTGACGATGTTTGGGACAGTTCTGAGTAGGTCTTTTGAAGGTGGAGAGTCAGGAAATTCGAAAGTGGGCATGTTGTTTAGGCGGAACAGTTCGTTAATTGTCTTGTTGAAGGTGCCGGGGTTTGTAGCATTTGCTAGGTGTGCATACATCATGCAGTATAGCACCTTGGATGGGGCAGCGTCAGGAAGTGCAGAGATTGAGTTTGAGGTAGATGGATATTGTTGAGTTGCTTGGAGAATTAACACTGCAGCAGGCAAGAAATAAGCTTTGATCATTCTATTTACTCTCCTCCCCACAGTAAGTATCTTTGTTGTAGATGAATGGTTCAGAGAATCGACAAGTTGTTAAATTAGACACATATGCAACACTTGGGTACTTTATTGAGGAAATTGCCACACAGTGGCTCATCAGTCCAATACCTTCTACTTTGTATTGGACTGATGAAGCCACTGTGTGGCGAAACGTTTCCTCAATAAAGATACCCAAGTGTTGCATATGTGTCTAATTTAACAAGTATCTTTGTTGTTATAGCTGTTACATTGGCCAATTGTATAGGTTACAATGATGAATTCTTGCTGTGACTATCAACGATCTCCAATGAACAACAATGACACTGGGTGAGTGATAGTTTTCCAATTGTGTACTCTCTTCCCTCTCTTTCCAATCAGTCTCTCATATACATATACAGTTCACTAAAATTAACAACACCGTAACTATTGGAGGTCTGGTGGCTAAAGCTCTCGCTTCACACGGCGAGGGCCTGGGTTCGATTCCCAGCCAGAGCAGAAACATTGGGCGTGTTTCTTTACACCTGTTGTCTATGTTCCCCATCAGTAAAATGGGTACCTGGGTGTTAGTCGACTGGTGTGAGTCGCATCCTAGGACACTGACCTAATCTGCCCGAAATGCTCAGCATAATAAGGGACTTTTTATATAGTAGTATGTCACTGATATCAGCTAGGCCTGTATATCATGTACATGCAGTGGTGGACCTGACTTTATCAGTGGTGGACCTGACTTTATCAGTGGTGGACCTGACTTTATCAGTGGTGGACCTGACTTTATCAGTGGTGGACCTGACTTTACTCAGTGAAGACGTGTCTTGTGTGCTCTCTGTCAATCTGAAGAAGATGTCCTCTCTTGAGCTACTCTACCAGCAGCTGAAGGAAGAACTGAGGGTAGCTAAGCTTGAGATACAGCGACTGACTGAGGAAAACAAGAGGATTCGTAGTAATCCTCCTGTTGAGAATCCTCAAGCCAGGAAAGGAACCTGGACAGTGGCTAAAACGCATGGGACAAAGTTAAGGCTCAAGAGGACGGGTGGAGAGGTAGAAACAACGAAGACCCAGGAGAATGTTGTGGAAACATCGAACCCATTCTCCGTGCTACCCGATGAATGTGAGTCGACTTCTGGGAGCGTCACGACGAAAGACACAAAGGAAGGTAAAAACATTGTTGTTGTTGGGGACAGTCAGGTTAGGTACATGGATAGGGCTTTCTGTTTGATTGATAGGAGTAGGAGACAGAGGGTTTGCTTTCCTGGGGCTGGGATGGAGGATATTGTTAGCCGTCTGGACGACATCATGAGAGGTAATGGGAGCAATCCTATTATCTGTCTCAGTGCTGGAGGCAACGATGTTGGCAGACGTAGGAGTGAGGACCTGACTAGCAGGTTTAGGTCAGCAATAGACATAATTAGGAAGAAGGGTGGGAACCCTGTCATATGTGGTATTTTGCCAAGGAGAGGAGTTGAAATGAATGGTGTCCAGGGCAATTGGTGTCAATTGCTGGCTGGACAAATACTGTAAGGAAAATTCAGTAACATTCATTGACAACTGGGACCTCTTCTATGGCAGAAATGACATGTATGCCAGGGATGGGGTTCACTTATCCAGGTCTGGGGTGGGGGCACTGGCAACTGCAGTGGAGGGAGCTGTTAGGGCTTTAAACTAGAAATAGTTAGTGGTATGGGTTTTGGGGGAAAACAGAGAAGTCCCAGTGTAGTAATATTATAAGTTGTAGGAGAACTAGTAATAGGCAGAATAAGGTGGATAGTGGAAAGCTAGTGACACTAGATGACAAGGACAGTAATAGGTATAGTGGAAAAACAGAGATGAGCAGGAAGGGTAAAGAGAAAGGAGGGTCTCTAAATATATATTACACCAATAGTCGTAGTGCTAGGAATAAGATGGACGAGTTGAGATTAGTTGCAAGTACGGGTAATATTGATGTTTTTGCAATAACTGAGACATGGTTTAATATGAAAAATCGGGACTTGCCTGCCGAATGTCACATTCAGGGTTTTAAATTGTTCCAAGTAGACAGAAGTATCGGGAAAGGGGTGGGGTGGCACTCTATGTCCGTGATCATTTAAATTGTTGCATAAAAACGGGTATAAAGTCTGAATTAACACATACAGAGTCTGTCTGGATAGAATTTTCAGAGGGGTGTGAAAAATTGATTTTAGGCGTGATTTACCGTCCTCCAAACTTAGATAGGGAACAAGGGAGACTACTTTGGGAGGAAATTGTTAAGGCCACAAGACACGATAACGTAGTAATTCTAGGGACTTTAACTTTAGTCAGATTGATTGGAATTTCATGACAGGGAATTTAGAATCTAACGACTTTTTAGAAGTAGTTCAGGATTGCTTTTTGAAGCAGTTTGTAACAGAACCTACAAGGGGAAATAACCTACTTGACTTGGTTCTGGCAAGCAAGGAAACCCTTGTTAATAATTTAGAAATTACAGAGGAACTCGGCTCAAGCGACCACAAGTCAATTACCTTTAGCATTGAATGGATGTATGATAGTAGGGATAATTCAGTAATGGTCCCAGATTTTCGCTTAGCAGATTATAATGGACTTAGAGAACACTTATCAACTGTGGACTGGGGTGAAGAAGAGAGGTATCAATATGACAGTTTTCTTAACACTATACAGGCTGCCCAAAGAACATTTATCCCATATAAAGAAATTAGATCAAGTAGAAATGACCCAAAATGGATGAATAATAGGCTCAAATATCTTTTAGACTTTAGTAAGGCTTTTGATAGAGTACCGCACCAGAGACTGTTAAAGAAAGTGGCAGCTCATGGCATTGGGGGAAAAGTGCTGTCATGGATCGAGTCATGGCTCACCAATAGGAAGCAGAGAGTGTGCATAAATGGGGTTAAATCCGAATGGGGACTTGTAACAAGTGGTGTTCCACAGGGATCAGTCTTAGGCCCATTGTTATTTATAATATATATCAATGACCTTGATGAGGGAATTACTAGTGATATGAGCAAATTCGCCGACGACACGAAGATAGGTAGGATAATTGATTCAAACATAGATGTCATAGAACTTCAGGAAGATTTAGACAAACTTAATTCGTGGTCAGAAAAGTGGCAGATGCAGTTCAATGTAGATAAATGCAAGGTTCTGAAGCTCGGGAGTGTCCATAACCCAAGCACTTATAAGTTAAATAACGTAGAACTTAGCCATACAGATTGCGAGAAGGACTTGGGGTGATGGTAAGCAGCAACCTTAAACCAAGACAGCAATGCCTAAGCGTACGTAATAAGGCAAATAGATTACTGGGATTTATATCAAGAAGTGTTAGCAACAGAAGTCCAGAGGTTATATTACAGCTTTATACATCATTAGTAAGGCCTCACCTAGATTACGCAGCTCAGTTCTGGTCTCCATATTACAGAATGGACATAAATTCGTTAGAAAACATTCAGCGTAGAATGACTAAATTAATACATAGCATTAGAAATCTTCCTTACGAAGAAAGATTGAAGACCCTAAAATTACATTCACTTGTAAGACGTAGAATGAGGGGAGACATGATCGAGGTATACAAGTGGAAAATGGGTATTAACAAAGGGATATAAATAAAGTCTTGAGGATATCTCTCCAAGAGAGAACCCGCAATAATGGATTCAAGTTAGATAAGTTTAGATTTAGAAAGGATATAGGAAAGTATTGGTTTGGAAATAGGGTAGTTGATGAGTGGAACAGTCTGCCTAGTAGGGTTATTGAAGCTAGGACCTTGGGTAGTTTCAAATTTAGGTTGGATAAATTCATGAGTGAGAGGGGTTGGATTTGGAGTGGGACTCGCACTTGAGTTAATAGAATCTTCAAAGCTTATTTCTTGGGTAGAATTGAAAATTAGGTTGAACAATTATTCTGTTAGTGGGATGGATTGTGAAGGACCTGCCTAGTATGGGCCAACAGGCCTGGTGCAGTGTTCCTCCTTTCTTATGTTCATAAGAACATAAGAATGGAGGAACACTGCAGAAGGCCTACTGGCCCATACAAGGCAGGTCCTTATCAAAACCACCACTACCTAAGAATTTATTCCCGTACTCACGACACAAATCAAACCCAGCCCCTCCCACTCATATATTTGTCCAATCTCTTTTAAAGCCACCCAAGGTCCTAGCCTCTATCACAGTACTCGGAAGATTGTTCCACGCATCTACAACTCTGTTCGAAAACCAGTACTTGCCTATGTCCTTTCTAAATCTAAATTTATCCAATTTAAATCCGTTATTTCTGGTTCTTACTTGGTTCGATATCCTCAGTATTTTATTAATATCTCCTTTGTTTATGCCCATCATCCACTTGTACACCTCGAGGATATCTCCCCTCATTCTACGTCTCTCCAGAGAGTGGAGTTTCAACGCTCTAAGTCTATCTTCATACGGGAGATTTCTTATACTGTAAATCATTTTAGTCATTCTTCTTTGTATGTTCTCCAATGAATCTATATCCATCCTGTAGTAAGGAGACCAAAACTGAGCTGCATAATCCAAATGAGGTCTCACTAGTGATGTATAGAGCTGTAAAATAACTTTTGGACTTCTGTTGCTTATACATCTTGAAATAAATCCTAGTAATCTGTTAGCCTTATTGCGCACACTTAGGCACTGTTGTCTTGGCTTTAGATTTCTGCTTACCATGACTCCCAAGTCTTTTTCAATTCTGTATGATCAAGCTCAACTTCACCTAGTTTATAAATTCGAGGGATATTTTCATTACCAACGACTAGCACCTTTCACTTGTCCACATTGAACTTCATCTGCCACTTTTCAGACCCCCAAAAATTAATTTATCCAAATCCTCCTGGGGGATTTTTATCCCCTCAGAATGAATTATAGGCCCATTTTTTTATCATCAGCAAATTTACTCATGTCACTTGCAATTCCTTCATCAAGGGCATTAATGTAAATTATG
>WNWK01039587.1:0-17379 GCA_009830355.1 Cherax destructor
CATTAGGTTCATGTTGAAGGACTTAACCAAAAGCCTAGTCTGGGACTGGGCTGCAAGGGTTTAAACTGAAAATTTTTAAGATATCCTCCTTCAGGTGTAAAATGATCTGTACCCATTTTGTTGGGATTGACTGTTTGAATTGTTTAAAAATGCTTGTGCTATTTTGAGGTTAGATGATGTGTAATAGGAGTACAGTAGTAAATATGCTACCAAAATTAATCAGTTTTGGGGTAAATTAAATTCAAATTTTTATTTCTGATATTACAAAACAAAAATTTTTTAGTGAGAAAAAAGGTGAAAGTGGGGAACGAATGGATTTGTCAGTTAAAAACGGGAGGGGAAATTTCTGCTGGCCGGGGGTAAACATGGTTTAGGGTGAAAAGAGCAGGATGTGGTGGGGGGGAGGTATGAGGCATTGGGAATAAAAGGGGGGGAAAGCAGCGGAACTGACGGGATCATGACAAATTTTTTAAAAGCGGGGGATATAGGCTGGGTGGTTGGTATTTTTTTTTAAAAATGTATAAAAGGGGGGAAGGTTTAATTCAGAGGAGATGTATAGTTCCTTTATAAAAGGGGAAGGGGGGGAAAAAGGGTAAAATTATGGGGGAATAAGTTTACTAGTATACCAGGTAAAGTGTATGGCAGGGTTGTTATTGAAAGAATTAGAGGTAAGACAGAGAGTAGGATTGCAGATGAGCAAGGAGGCTTTAAGTGGGTGGGGATGAGTAGATCAAGTGTTTACAGTGAAGCATATATTGAACAGTATTTAGAAAAAAGGTAGAGAAGTTTTCATTGCATTTATGGATTTAAAAAAAGGCATATGATAGAGTGGATAGGGAACAATGTGGCAAATGTTGCAAGTGTATGGAATAGGTAGTAAGTTACTGAAGGCTGTAAAGAGTTTTATGAGGATAGTGAGGCTCAGGTTAGGGTGTAGGGAGGAGATTACTTCCAAGTAAAAGTAGGTCTTAGACAGGGATGGTAATGTCCCATGGTTGTTTAATATATTTATAGATGGGGTTGTAAAAGTAAATGCTAGGGTGTTGGGGAGAGGAGTGGGATTAAATTATGGGGAATTAAATGCAAAATGGGAGTTGACACAGTTACTTTTTGCTGATGATACTGTGTTATGGGAGATTCAAAAGAAAAGTTGCAAAGGTTAGTGGACGAGTTTGGGAGGGTGTGTAAAGGTAGAAAGTTGAAAGTGAACATAGATAAGAGTAAGGTGATGAGGGTATCAAACGATATAAATATAGAAAAATTGGATATCACATTGGAGAGAGGGATTAGGGAAAGGGAAGTAAATGTTTTAGATATTTGGGAGATGGCGTGTCAGCGGATGGGTTTATGAAGGTTGAGGTTAACCATAGAATTGATGAAGGAAAAAGGTGAGTGATGCGTTGAGGTATCTGTGGAGACAAAACGTTATCCATGGGGGAAAAGAAGGGAATGTATGACAGTATAGTGGTACCAACATTCTTATATGGGTTGAATCATGGTTGCAAATGCTGCAGGAGGGGGAGGCTGGAGGCAGTGGAGATGTCCTGTCTAAGGGCAATGTGTGGGAAATATTACAGTGGACCCTCGGTTTTCCCCGAAAATTCTTTCCAGAATGCTGCTCAAGTTTTCATTCAAACAATTTACTTCCTTAAGAAATAATGTCCGTAGGTTAGTCTATTTCAGCCCCCCAAAATACACTTGCAAAAGCACTTACGAAAATACACTTACATAAAAGGGGCGAGTTTGGAGATGACCGAAAACCGAGGGACCACTGTATGCAGAAAATTGGAATGGGAATTAGGAAAAGGTCTGGAGTTACTAAAAGTATTTGTCAGAGGGCTGAAGGGGTTGTTGAGGTGGTTTGGTCATTTAGGAGAACAGATCAAAGTAGAATGACTTGGAGAGCATATAAATCTGTAGGGGAAGGAAGGCAGGGTGGGGTCATCCTAGAAAAGGTTGGAGGGAGGGGGAAAGGAGGTTTTGTGGGCGAGGGCTTGGACTTCCAGCAAGCATGTGTGAGCATTTAGATAGGAGTGAATGGAGACGAATGGTTTTGGGACCTGACAGCTGTTGGAGGTGAGCAGGGTAACATTTTGTGAAGGGATTCAGGGAAACCAGTTAACTGATTTAGTTGACTTGAGTCCTGAAATGGGAAGTCAATGCCTGCACTTTAAAGGAGGGGTCTGGGATAGTGACAAACTAGGAGGTTATTCTCAGCGTCGACTGAGCCCCCTCTGCAAAGACAGTGATTATGTAGAGTGTGGTGAAAGTGTTGAATGATGATGAAAGTATTTTCTTTTGGGGATTTTCTTTTTGGTGGAGACGGCCGACTTGTTTTAAAAAAAAAAAAAAAAAACTGTGGTTTAATAACTAATGGTATTACTTATATTATAAAATACTTATTACAGGAAGGCCACTAGTATGCCTAGGCATTTCAGGCAGACTTATACAAGATCTTACTTATAGTGGCACAATAATTATACATACTGGTATTAAGGTTAGGTAATTGTAGTGATTAACTAGATTTACAAAATTGAGGTAGTTCAAAAAATTCAAGAACTTAAAATTAGTGTATCTATTAATAAAAGGGGTCTATTGGCATGATACAGTTTCTATATTTGGAGAGTCTTAGGGAAACTTATGACTAGCTTAAGAATTATGAAGCAATAGTTGTATTCAGAATTTTGTTTACAGTCATATGTAAATTAAGGAGTCACAGATATCAATAAGTGTATTTTGCTTTGGATACAGTGGACCCTCGGCTAACGATCTTAATCCGTTCCCGGAGCTAGACCTTTACCCGAAAAATCATTATCCTGAAACCTTATTTCCCATAAGAAATAATGTAAATACAATTAATCCGTTCCAGACATCCAAAAATATTCACAAAAATTCATTTTGTAAAGATTAAATTTATAATTAAACATTTAAAATAACATTTACTTACCTTTATTGAAGAGACTTGCTGGCATCTGGAAGATAGGGAGGAGGAGTAAGAGAGTGCTAGTGTTTGGGAAGGAGAATCCTCCAAAATGACTTCAGGTAACAAGTCCTTATCGGGGGTTACTTCCTTCTTTTTCTTTGAATGCCATTAGGACCAGCTTGAGAGTCACTGGATCCCTGCCTCGTGAAATAGCTGTCCACAGTCCTCTGTTTTGCCGACTCTTAATACTTTCCTGAAGTGCAACATGGCTCTGTCACTGAAGTGGTTGCACAGATGGCTCATTTCAGCTTGCTCAGGGTGGTTTTTTTCAAAAAAAACTTTGCACATCGCCCCCTTTGGGAACTAATTTCCTTAAGCACTGAAGAAGGCACCTCCTTCTCTCTCTCCCCTCCTCCTGTGAAGCAATAACCTCAGCTCTGGTCTGATGCTGTTCCAGTTCCAGCTCTTGCAGCTCTTCAGTTGTTAGCTCTACCTTGTGCTCCCCCACCAACTCTTCCACATCCTCACCACTCACCTCCAACCCCAGGCTGTTCCCCAATGCCACAATATCTTCCACAACAGGCACAGGGTCGTCAGGTCAGCCTCAAATCCTTCAAAATCCCTCTTTTCAACACAACCGGCCACCAGTGGTCTCTCAGCAGAGTTCAAAGTCCTGGAAGTCACTTCCTCCCAAGCCTTACCTATAAGGCTTATCAAAATGATGATATTGAAGTGATCTTTCCAGAACTCTCTTAGGTCAATGCAGTGTCTGAGGTAAATCAAAGCATCTTTGAAACATTGCTTTGGTGTACATTTTCTTAAGTTTGCAATGACCTGCTGGTCCATGGGCTGGATGAGAGGAGTGGTGTTAGGAGGCAAGAACTTCACTCTGATGAAATTGAACTTGTCAGACAACAACTCTTCCAAGTTGTGAGGATGAGCAGGAGCATTGTCAATACCAGGAGGCACTTGAGTGGCAATTTCTTTTCCAGGAGGTATTTCTACACACTAGGCCAAAAACACCCCAGTCATCCATTCCTTGAAAAAGTCTGTAGTGACCCATGCATTAGTGTTAGCCTTCCAATGCCACACAAATTATTCTGTTAACATTGTGTTTCTTGAAGGCTCTGGGATTTTCTGTGTGATACACCAGTAAAGGCTTACATTAAAATCACCACTGGCATTGGCACACATCATGAGAGTTAGTCTGTCTTTCATAGGCTTGTGTCCTGGCAGTGCCTTTTCCTCCTGAGTAATGAAGGTCCTGTTGGGCATTTTCTTCCAAAACAGGCATGTTTCATCACAATTAAACACTTGTTGGAGGAATTCTTCAGCCTCTCTGAACCCCTTAAATTCACTCACAAATTTTTCAGCTGCACGTTTGTCTGAGCTGGCTGCCTCACCATGCCTCACAACATTGTGTATACCACTACGTTTCTTAAACCTCTCAAACCAGCCTCTGCTGGCTTTAAAATCACTCGCCTCACCACTGGTTACAGGCATTGTCTTGACAAGATCTCGTGCAACTGCCTTGACTTTTCACAAATTATGCCGTGGAAATATTATCACCCACTATCTGTTTTTATTGATCCACACCAGCAATAACTTCTCAATTTCATCCACTGTTTTCGATCTTTGTTTAGTAAACATATCAACCGCTTTGCAACCTTAGTTTCCTTGATTTCTTTTCTCTTTGCCAGGATAGTGGTGATAGTAGATTTTTTCCGTACATTCTGGCAAGCTCACCCACGCGTACGCCACTCTCATATTTTTCAACAATCTCTTTCTTCAGTTTGATGGTGTTCCTCACTCTCTATACCACAGGGGTGCCACTAGGAGCTTCTTTGGACCCATGGTGACTTATTTCACAGTGACAATCACTAAACCACCAAAAAGACACCAAATGTATTGTTAATGTTTGAAAGAGCACGCTGGGTATTGTTCACTCAAGTGTAAACAATGCTGGACTGGCGTCCTGGGAGGAGGCGCGAGAGTGGGCAGACAGGTCTTGTATGTAATGCTAACCGAGTAAATATCGCTACCTGAGAAAATATTGACCGTAAAAAGGAACAGTTAACAGAACAAATCGTTATCGAGGTCCACTGTATGTGCAAGATAGTCATTTTCATGTGGTTAGCTACCGATGGGTGTGTAAGGGAGATAAGATGTTTTAACGGTGTTTTGAAAATGGAGGTTGTGTCTGCAGTTCTAGAGTTTTCAGGCAGGGAGTTCCAGATTTTAGGCCCTTTTATGTACATTGAATTTTGTATAGATTTAGCCGGACACGGGGAATGTCAAAGAGATGTTTGTGTCTGGTATTATGTCTATGGTCCTGTTGCAACTATCAAGAAGTGTTTTAGTTCAGGGTTAATATTGGAATTTATGGTTCTATAGATGTGAGTTTCAGAGTAGTAAGTGTGGATGTTATGAACAGTGATTAAGTTTAGGTCTTTGAAGAGTGGGGAAGGGGTGTTGCCTAGCATTGGAGTGCATGATACTTCTTACTGCTGCTTTTTGTTGGGTTATTATTGGCTTTAGGTGGGTAATTGCTGTTGATCCCAAGCACAAATGGCATATGTGAGGTAGGGATAGATGAGTGAATATTATAGTGTGAGTAGGGCTAATTATGGTACATAGTAACGTTTCTTAAAGAGAATCCCACAGTTTTGGACACTTTCTTTGTTATGTGTTGGATATGAGTGCTGAATTTCAGGTTGCTGTCGAGGTATGGGCCCAGGAATTTGCCCTCATTAATTAACAATAGGAGTGTTGTCGATCTTAATGTTTAATTGGCATCACCTGCTCTGTTACCAAACATAATATAGAAGGTCTTATCAGTGTTGAGTGTAAGTTAATTGGCTGTCATCCATGTAGATATTTTTAGTAATTCATCGTTAACAATGGTGTTGGCGTGGCAAGATTTGGGTGGGAGATGACATAAGTCATGTCGTCATCAAAGAGAATTGGTTTCAGGTGTTGTGATACATTGGGAAGATCACTGATGTATAAGAGGAAGAGCAGGGGACCAAGGACACTTCTCCGTGGTACTGCAGTATCAGAGTAATTCGTGTCAAGGAGGTTGTCTTTAATGGTGACATACTGATACCTATTAGTAAGGTAGGATGTGAAATATGCAAGTGCATGACCTCTTATACCATAGTGGTCAAGTTTATGGAGTAGGATGCCGTGGTTTACTGTGTTGAAAGCTTTCCTTAGGTCAATAAAAAGTCCTAATGGATATTCCTTATTTTCCAGTGCTGTGTAAAGCAGGTCTATCATTTTTACGATTGCATCGTTAGTGCTTTTATTTTTTCTGAAGCCAAATTGGCAGGGGTTGAGTATGCTTTGTGTTGTTAACCCTTTCAGGGTCCAAGGCCCCTCTCCAAAACTCGTTCTCAGGGTCCATGAATTTAAAAAAAAAAAAAAAAAAAAAATTCTTGTGAAATGATAGTTTTTTTTTCTAAATCTAATAGGCTAAAAAATACATTTTTGCGATCAATACTTACAGAGATATAGAGGATTGAAGTTGACCAAAATTGAACCGCTGATGGCAACATCGCTGACTTCCGGTTGGCCGGTAATCGTTTTTTTTTTTATTTCTTGAAGTTGTTTTCTGATCGATTTTAATTTTTTTTTTTCAAATAACTTTTATGGCCTGAGACCAATATAAGTGCTGTTTTTCAAATATTCACTTGCTAATTATTACACAATAATGACAAAGTTTGTTATCACTATTTTGTTTACATAACATATTATAGGTAGTAGGTTGGTAGACAGCAACCACCCAGGGAGGTACTACCGTCCTGCCAGGTGACTGTGAAACAGAAACCTGAAACTGTTTTACATGATGGTAGGATTGCTGGTGTCTTTTTTCTGTCTCATAAACACGCTGGATAACAGGTATATCTAGCTACTTCTACTTACACTTTAGGTCACACTACACTGGCATACACATGCATATATATACATACACACATCTAGGTTTTTCTTCTTTTCTTAATAGCTCTTGTTCCTTTTATTTTCCCCTATTGTCCATGGGAAGGGGAAAAAGAATCTTTCCTCCGTAAGCCATGCGTGTCGTATGAGCGACTAAGATGCCGGGAGCAATGGGCTAGTAACCCCTTCTCCTGTACAAATCTACTAAAAACGAGAAGAAGAAAAACTTTATAAAATGGAGTTGTCTGAATGTGCGTGGATGTAGTGCGGATGATAAGAAAGAGATGATTGCCGATGTTATGAATGAAAAGAAGTTGGATGTCCTGGCCCTAAGCGAAACAAAGCTGAAGGGGTAGGCGAGTTTCAGTGGGGAGAAATAAATGGGATTAAGTCAGGAGTATCTGAGAGAGTTAGAGCTAAGGAAGGGGTAGCAATAATGTTGAAGGATCAGTTATGGAAGGAAAAGGGGGAATATAAATGTGTAAATTCAAGGATTATGTGGATTAAAATAAGGGTCGGATGCGAAAAGTGGGTCATAATAAGCGTGTATGCACCTGGAGAAGAGAGTGTAGAGGAGAGAGAGATTTTGGGAGATGTTAAGCGAATGTATAGGAACTTTTGAACCAAATGAGAGAGTAATTGTGGTAGGGACCTAAATGCTAAAGTGGGAGAAACATGCAGAGAGGGGTAGTAGGTAAGTTTGGGGTGCCAGGTGTAAATGATAATGGGAGCCCTTTGATTGAACTTTGTATAGAAAGGGGTTTAGTTATAGGTAATACATATTTTAAGAAAAGGGATAAATAAGTATACAAGATATGATGTAGGGGGTAATGACAGTAGTTTGTTGGACTATGTATTGATAGATAAAGACTGTTGAGTAGACTTCAGGATGTACATGTTTATAGAGGGCTACAGATATATCAGATCACTTTTAGTTATAGCTACAGTGGGAGTAAAGGTAGATGGGATACAAGAAAATAGAATCAGTAAGTAAAGAGGGTGAAGGTTTATAAACTAAAAGAGAGGCAGTTAGGGTAAGATATAAACAACTATTGGAGGATAGATAGGCTAGTGAGAGTGTAGGCAATGGGGTCGAAAATGTATGGGGTAGATTTAAAAATGTAGTGTTAGAGTGTTCAGCAGAAGTTTGTGGTTACAGGCGAGTGGGTGCGGGAGGGAAGAGGAGCGTTGGTGGAATGATGATGTAAAGAGAGTAGTAAGGGAAAAAGTTAGCATATGAGAGGTTTTACAAAGTAGAAGTGATGCAAGGAGGGAAGAGTATATGGAGAAAAAGAGAGGTTAAAAGAGTGGTGAAGCAATGTAAAAGGAGCAGATGAGAGAGTGGGTGAGATGTTATCAGCAAATTTTGTTGAAAATAAGAAAAGTTTTGGAATGAGATTAATAAGTTGAGAAGCCTAGAGAACAAATGGATTTGACAGTTAAAAATAGGAGAGGAGAGTTATTAAATGGAGAGTTAGAGGTATCGGGAAGATGGAAGAATATTTTGAGGATTTGTTAAATGTTGATGAAGACAGGGAAGCTGTGATTTCGTGTGTAGGGCAGGAGGAATAACATCTTGTAGGAGTGTGGAAGAGCCAGTTGTGGGTGTAGGGAAGTTCGTGGAGGCAGTGGGTAGAATGAAAGGGGTAAGGCAGCTGGGATTGATGGGATAAAGATAGAAATGTTAAAAGCAGGTGGGGATATAATTTTGGAGTGGTTGGTGCTATTATTTAATAAATGTATGGAAGAGGGTAAGGTACCTAGGGATTGGCAGAGAGCGTGTATTGTTCCTTTGTATAAGGCAAAGGGGACAAAAGAGTGCAAAATTATAGGGGAAGAAGTCTGTTGAGTGTACCTGGTAAAGTGTATGGTAGAGTTATTATTGAAAGAATTAAAGTAAAACAGAAAGCAGGATAGCAGATGAACAAGGGGCTTTAGGAAAGGTAGGGGTGTGTAGACCAAGTGTTTACAGTGAAACATATAGGTGAACAGTATTTGGATAAGGGTAAAGATGTTTTTTTGGCATTTATGGATTTGGAAAAGGCGTATGATAGGGTAGATAGGGGCAATGTGCCAGATGTTGCAGGTGTATGGAATAGGAGGAAGGTTACTGAAAGCAGTGAAGAGTTTTTATGAGGATAGTGAGGCTCAGGTTAGAGTGTGTAGGAGGGAAGGGACTATTTCCCAGTAAAAGTGGGCCTTAGACAAGGATGTGTGATGTCACCGTGGTTGTTCAATATATTTATAGATGGGGTTGTAAGAGAAGTGAATGCGAGGTCTTGGCAAGAGGTGTTGGGCTAAAAGATAAAGAAGCAAATACAAAGTGGGAGTTGTCACAGTTGCTTTTTGCTGATGACACTGTGCTTTTGGGAGATTCTGAAGAGAAGCTGCAGAGGTTGGTGGATGAATTTGGTAGGGTGTGTAAAAGAAGAAAATTGAAAGTGAATATAGGAAAGAGTAAGGTGATGAGGATAACAAAAAGAATAGGTGACGAAAGATTGGATATCAGATTGGAGGGAGAGGTATGGAGGAGGTGAATGTATTCAGATATTTGGGAGTGGACATGTGCGGATGGGTCTATGAAGGATGAGGTGAATCATAGAATTGATGAGGGAAAAGGGTGAGTGGAGCACTTCGGAGTCTGTGGAGACAAAGAACCTTGTCCATGGAAGTAAAGAGGGAATGTATGAGAGTATAGTTATACCAACGCTCTTATATGGGTGTGAAGCATGGGTGATGAATGTTGCACGAGGAGAAGGCTGGAGGCAGTGGAGATGTCATGTCTGAGGTCAATGTGTGGTGTGAATATAATGCAGAGAATTCGGAGTTTGGAAATTAGGAGGAGGTGCGGGATTACCAAAACGATTGTCAGAGAGCTGAGGAGGGGTTGTTGAGGTGGTTTGGACATGTAGAGAGAATGGAGCGAGACAGAGTGACTTCGAGTGTATAAATCTGTAGTGGAGGAAGGCGGGGTAGGGGTCGGCCTAGGAAAGGTTGGAGGGAGGGGTAAAGGAAGTTTTGTGTGCGAGGGCTTGGATTTCCAGCAAGCATGTGTGAGCGTATTTGATAGGAGTGAATGGAGGCATATGGTTTTAATACTTGACATGCTGTTGGAGTGTGAGCAAAGTAACATTTATGAAGGGATTCAGGAAACCGGCAGGCCGGACTTGAGTTCTGGAGATGGGAAGTACAGTGCCGGCACTCTGAAGTAGGGTGTAAATGTTGCAGTTTTATAACTGTAGTGTAAAGCACCCTTCTGGCAAGACAGTGATGGAGTGAATGATGATGAAAGTTTTTCTTTTCGGGCCACCCTGCCTTGGTGGGAATCGGCGATGTGTTAATAAAAAATAAAAATAAAATTTACAAATATTTACAATAAAAAATTTTGTTTATTTCTATTGTTCAATCACTGGACATGTTTCTAGAAGTTCTGCAGCCTGTGGAAGTCTCTGAAACATAGTTCCATGCACAGTAGTGTTTACATTCCACACACATAAAGCAGTATCTCTGCATTGTTGTGGGCATTTTTTGTATGTGCACAGACAAAACACCTCTTCTGAGCCTTTTTCTTGCAAGCAGTAGCAGGCAGTTTTGCTAGGAAGTGTTCACTAGGCCTCAGACGAGAGGGTAGGTGTTGATAACTTGGTGTTGGGCGGTTTTCTATTGCAGGTGTTGTTCCTTGGTACTTGAATATTATTTGTCTGATGACAGACAAACAAAATTCACCATATGGTTGTTTGTTTGTGGTCTTCAACTTATAAATATTATAAGCATTGAGCATGGTAATGTCAGAATGTGAAAAAGAGTTTTATGTACCACTTATAACTCTTGCGAACACAATCAGCAAATCCAATCTGCATATCACATTTGTCCACTAAGCACATATTGAGGGTGTAGTCAATCACAGCTGCAGGTTTTAGAATGGGTTACTTGGTCTCTCTACTCACCCTTCCAGTGTCTGTCATTTTGTTAGGGTGAATTGATGACAACAGTGTGACATCTCGTTTGTCATGCCACCGAAATGCCATGATGTCATTGGCAGCAAACACCTGCACCTGACCACTACGAATGCCTGCATTGAACCTAGGCATATGCTTACGATTTGCACGTACTGTACCGCACACATCTGTCAAGTTCACTCGCAAAAAATCACTGAGGGAGGGGCTTGTGTACCAGTTATCAGTATATAATATATGCCCCTTACTAAGATATACGTAGTTCCATCATTGTTCTAACCACATCACCAGAGATACCCAATAACCTCCTGGTATCTTGCAATGTATAACTTCCAGTGTACACAATAATATCAAATACAATACCACTGTAGCAATCACAAAGCACAAACAACTTTATACCAAAGCGTTTCCTCTTGCTTGGTATATACTGCTTGAACGACAGTCTACCTTTGAACAGAATCAGTGACTTGTCAATAACAAGCTTCCTGAAGGGATAAAAATGCATATTGAATTTCTCTTTCAGCTACAGAAACATATTCCTAATCTTATATAACCTGTCGTTTCTGTCAGGCCTGGTTTTGTCTGAGAAGTGTAGCATACCTATCAGTAGCACAAATCGATTCACTGATATTATATCACTGAAACCTGGTGTTGCAATCAGGCGGTCTGTCGACAAGTATGATTTGACACTGTGCTTATACACATGTGGCATAAGCATTATTGTGGTAAAGAAAAGATACATCTCAGCCACAGTTGTCTCTTTCCACCTGTTGAGGCGTGATGTTGGTGAAAGTATTGTGTTTGCCATGGTGTACTCATAGTATCTGTTGCTTTCTCTAACAATAATTTCCATCAGGGGATCGTCAAAAAATAACTCGAAACATTCCAGTTCAGTGGCATTGTTTCCAAGTGTACATGATGGGCGTATTCCACATTGACTTTCATCAAACTGATGAGGATTGGGAATAAAATTGTCAGTTTCCTGCCAATCCCAGGTGCGGTCTGCTGGTGGGTACTGGATATTTACAGGTGGTTGTTGGGGTTGGTGGGTGGGTGAGGATGGCCTTTGTTGTAGCTGAGCTGACTCAGCGGCGTCGGTGCCAGCATGGTCCACTGCTGGTGCCTCGCGCCTGGCACCACCACCACTACCAGATGCATGCACATTTCTCATCCCAATTGCAACACTATCATTGTCATTTTCACTATCACTTCCTGTTGTACGCCCACGGGATGTACTCCGAGATGTACTCCTTCTCCTTGGAACAGCATATGGCACGCTACCAGAGCGCATATACCGTCATATATACTGACACTTCACTGGAGAATATTCTGCTTCACTCTCGCTACTGGAACTGTTTTGAAGAGCTTGGAGTTCATATTCACTATCACTATCATCACCATTGCTCACATCAGAGTCCGGGATATGAGTAAATAACAGTTTCCTCTTTCGTTCTGGTACAATTGAGCGTGAACAAGATGCCACAGCACCGGAGGTGGAAGGCTGAGGGTCGTCTGGGTTTTCCAGCTTGAGAGTCACTGTACCCCTGTTGCACAAAAAATCTGTCCAGAGAGGTCTGTTTCTGGCATCTCTTTAAGATTTGCCTAAAATGGGACAAGGCATATTGCCATTCGTACTTAGGTACAACTTCTTTTTTTAATTCTATAATGTTTCTCGCCTTCTTTATCAAAGGGCTGGCACTCAGAACTTTCTTTGGCCCCATGGTGGTTTATTTAGCAGTTGCACTCAATAAACAAGCACAAAAAGCAATGGATTATTATGAAATGTTTCAGCTGAATGCATGGGGTGATGCTCACTCAACGATAAACAAAAGCAGACTGAGTCACTCAGTGCTTGAGTGGCTGAGTGATGCTGCAGGCGGACGAGTTCAGTACAGACCATTGTCAACTCTACGAAAACCGAGGTGATGTACGAAAACTGGGACAAAATTTCAATGGAAAAAGTTGTCGAAAATTGAATCCTACGAAAACTAGAGAGCACGAAAACCAAGGTTCCTCGGTATTACCAAATTAATGACTAATGATGCTATCACAGAATGATTCATAGCAAGCTTACTTTATTTAATCATGATCCTCTGTTTTGATTATTTATCAAAATAAACACAAATTTCAAACCATACTTAAAATATCTAACATTTTTAACCCCTTAACTGTCCAAATGTAGATCTATGTTCTCTTGCCCAGCACTCTGATTTTGAAAAAAAAAAAAAATTAAAAGAGGGCATTTTTCTACATGTAGTAGGATAAAAAAAAAGTTTAGGGTCAGTACTTACCTAGATATAAGGCCGCTAAGTTGGTGCTGGATGCTCCCCTGATGGCAACATGGAGTCCTGCCACTTGCAGAAATGTTGTGGATACACCTTTTTTCCTCGTTTTTTTTTTTTTTAATTTATATAAATTTTATGTTCTGATAATTACGATTTGTAGTAGTTCTATTGATTTCATAGCCAATGTTTGTTCTGACACTTATATTACGTACTGAAATAGTACTCAAATAGTCACAAACACACTGACAGCTTACTTTATTTAATCATGATCCTCTGTTTTGATAATTGATCAAAATAAACACAAATTTCAAACCATACTGAAAATATCTAACAACATTTTTAAAAAGACTCTGATATCGATGGCAGATTAAATGTAGTCTGAATGCTATTATAAATGTAATATAAAAAGCAGTACAAATGTACTATGCATAACAATAAAAATGTAACATAAAAAACAACACTGTATAAATGTAATGTAAATGCCATTATAAATATAAATGACAAAGATAACAAATTGACACAATTATTAACATATTTAGATGCAAATCCGTACTCCACTGTTACACGTACAGTAAACACTCATAAGTCGCATGGTTGTAACTGACGATGTATTGGCCCATCTTGGACCATTAACAAGTCACAACAGAAGAGTGAAGGCAAGGGAGCCAGTATATATAGGAGAGAGAAGCAGTCACAGTATTGTACCTTTTTATTCTTTACAGCTCGCATTTTCAATTCAAATTCAAATTTTTATTTCTTTTTTTGTACTACATATAATATACATAGTTGACATGTAGCAGAACACTGGTAGGCATAAAAGAAAGCCAATGGCATGCAAAGCAATCTGGGTAAACTAATCAATATTATGTGATTTAAATTTACTTTTTTATTTCCAACAGTAGTGTACCAGTACCATCATGGTGCACTGGGGCACATTAGTGGAGCACATTATCATCATAGAGTGTCCCATCACCCCTTGAGTGAGGCCATTTTTCTGGTATGTGTGTGTGGGGTCATGTACTATACCTGGGGTATACCTGGAGGTTGTTCCGAGGGTCAACGCCCCCGCAGCCTGGTCCATGAAAAGGCCTCAAGGTGGATCAAGGCTTGATCAGATACTATAGTCTCTGTGACTGTTGATCTATTTTCCATCATATTATTACCCATCTCATTTCTGGATATTAATTATGGCACTCAAAATGAATAAAAGTGATGCTGGACATAACAAGAAGACAATTATGTGTGAAACTAAGAATTTCATAGAAAATTGTACGTATATATAATTTATATGATTATTGACTAAGTTGGTGATTGATAATAAAGTCTAGTAAAGTTATTAAATGAGAAAATTGTGAAGCAGAGTGGAGTCAAACGGCAGTCATTATGGCCCTTAATTATTCTCTGCCTTCTCACAGCACCACCCAGTTTCTTCTCTGAATATTAATCTTCGCACACAAAAGACAGTCATACCTCGGTTAACGATATTAATCCGTCAGAGAGGGCATATCTTTAACCGAAACAATCGTTAACCGAATCAATTTTCCCCATAAGAAATAATGGAAATAAAATTAATCCGTCCAAGACTTTCAAAAGTAGTAAAATAAAATATTTTTTAGAACTTTTTGACATTAAATAATACACAATTTAATGAACAATAAATAAATACACATGTAAATATAGTACAATAACATGTCACTTACATTTATTGAAGAGTTGTTGATGTGTGGAGGATGGGAGGAGGGGAAAGGATGGAGTATAGTATGCTAGTGTTTGGAAGGGGAATCCCCTTCCATTAACACTGCAGGTGGCAAGTTCTTTTCTGGGGTTACTGGCCTTTTTCTTTTAATGCCACACTCCCTGCATGAATGGTACACTTCCTGCATGCCTGCTACACTCCCTGCATGCCTGCTACACTCCCTACATGCCTGCTACACTCACTGCATGCCTGCTAAACTCCCTGCATGCCTGCTACACTCCTTGCATGCCTGCTACACTCACTGCATGCCTGCTACACTCCCTGCATGCCTGCTACACTCCCTGCATGCCTGCTACACTCCCTGCATGCCTGCTACACTCACTGCATGCCTGCTACACTCCCTGCATGCCTGCTACACTCCTTGCATGCTTGCTACACTCCCTGCATGCCTGCTACACTCCCTGCATGCCTGCTACACTCCCTACATGCCTGCTACACTCCCTGCATGCCTGCTACACTCCCTGCATGCCTGCTACACTCCCTGCATGCCTGCTACACTCCCTGCATGCCTGCTACACTCCCTGCATGCCTGCTACACTCCCTGCATGCCTGCTACACTCCCTGCATGCCTGCTACACTCCCTGCATGCCTGCTACACTCCCTGCATGCCTGCTACACTCCTTGCATGCTTGCTACACTCCCTGCATGCCTGCTACACTCCCTACATGCCTGCTACACTCACTGCATGCCTGCTACACTCCCTGCATGCCTGCTACACTCCTTGCATGCTTGCTACACTCCCTGCATGCCTGCTACACTCCCAGAAATGCCTGCTACACTCCCTGCATGCCTGCTACACTCCCTGCATGCCTGCTACACTCCCTGCATGCCTGCTACACTCCCTGCATGCCTGCTACACTCCCTGCATGCCTGCTACACTCCCTGCATGCCTGCTACACTCCTTGCATGCTTGCTACACTCCCTGCATGCCTGCTACACTCCTTGCATGCCTGCTACACTCCCTGCATGCCTGCTACACTCCCTGCATGCCTGCTACACTCCTGCATGCCTGCTACACTCCCTGCATGCCTGCTACACTCCCTGCATGCCTGCTACACTCCCTGCATGCCTGCTACACTCCCTGCATGCCTGCTACACTCCTTTAATGCTTGCTACACTCCCTGCATGCCTGCTACACTCCCTGCATGCCTGCTACACTCCCTGCATGCCTGCTACACTCCCTGCATGCCTGCTACACTCCCTGCATGCCGGCTACACTCCCTGCATAAATGCTACACTCCCTGCATGCCTGCTACACTCCCTGCATGAATGCTCCACTCCCTGCATGAATGCTACACTCTTTATCACAGGGCTGGCACTAGGAGCTTTCTTTGGACCCATGGTAGCTTATTTAGCAGTTGCAAGCACTAAAAACAGTGGAATAATGACAATATACTGGTATAAATGCTTGGGTGGAGTGGGTGGTGATTGCTCTCACTTGTAAACAATAGCACACTGACGCTCCCTGGAGTGCCGCTCAGCTGCGCGCCACGCGGACATGTCCGGTACGAATGTCGTTAACCGAAGCAAACATCGTTAACCGCAATCATTTTTTTACGTCATAAATATCGTTAACCGAAAATATCGTTAACTGACAGTATCGTTAACCGAGGTATGACTGTAATAGTAATGTTGGAGGTGCCAAGAAGAATATTGTGTGTGAAACTAAGGATTTTAAAGAAAAACTGTGGTTGAAAAGTAGAGGTAGGAAGTTATGCAAAGAGGCTATGCAACAAATACAGTCAGGTCTCAATTACTGCCAGTTTGAATAGTGATTTAGCGTGAAATTAATTTATGTTTTTTTCCTAAAACTCTTCAAATTATGTGCAAAAATTACATATAATTTAAATAGTGCAATTTGAATACTGCGACAACTTTGCAGGATCAAGACCTTGCTGTACACTTACACATTCATGCGCATTAAACAGTCTTAACACATTCATATGCCTTAAACAGTCATTACACATTCATTTGACTTAAACAGTCATTTGCCTATGCTTGCTGTATTTATATAATTCTTGACTATGTTGGTGACTGATAATCGTGTGAAAAGTTCTTAAAACAGAAAAGTGTGTAGTGATTATTATATAGTGGAGGTGAATACATGTGCCTAATATGGTTCATAAGTGTCACATCAACCATGTCTACACACATCTGTAACAACAAGGTCAAGAGAAAGCATATTTACACACTTCTGTAACAACAAGGTTAAAAGAGAAAGCATATTTACATAGCATCAAGGTCAAGAGAAAGCATATTTACACACTTCCATAGCAACAGGGTGAAAGAGCAAGGACTGGAAACTTTTTCTAGTCAGTTTTACCCTATATCAACACCTTTCACTATGTTGCGTGGGGTTCTTTCGTAAATTGGGTAATGAAGAGACGAGATTGGGATGGTAAATTGGTGTATTGAGGTCAAAAGATAGGGTGGAATCTCAGAGCCGCAGGCCTACGTCTGTATTACACTGTGTCGGGTTGGTAACTGAGGCACTGCCCCAAGCAGGGCTCAAGGCATTCAAAA
>WNWK01039588.1:0-17379 GCA_009830355.1 Cherax destructor
GGATTCAAGTTAGATAAGTTTAGATTTAGAAAGGATATAGGAAAGTATTGGTTTGGAAATAGGGTAGTTGATGAGTGGAACAGTCTGCCTAGTAGGGTTATTGAAGCTAGGACCTTGGGTAGTTTAAAATTTAGGTTGGATAAATTCATGAGTGAGAGGGGTTGGATTTGAGTGGGACTCCGCATGAGTGGGTAGAATTGTCAAATCTTATTTCTTGGGTAGCATTGAAAATTGGGTTGAGCAAATATTCTGTTAGTGGGACGGATTGTGAAGGACCTGCCTAGTATGGGCCAACAGGCCTGCTGCAGTGTTCCTCCTTTCTTATGTTCTTATGTTCTTATGTTCTTATGTCTTCACTGAGCTAAGAACAGGTCACCACTCGAGCTAAGAACACTCCCGAGCTTCAGAACCTTGCATTTATCTACATTGAACTGCATCTGCCACTTTTCTGGGACTTGGGGGTGATGGTAAGCAGCAACCTTAAACCAAGACAGCAATGCCTAAGCGTACGTAATAAGGCAAATAGATTACTGGGATTTATATCAAGAAGTGGGATGGATTGTGAAGGACATGCCTAGTATGGGCCAACAGGCCTGCTGCAGTGTTCCTCCTTTCTTATGTTCTTATGTTTATGTTCTTATGTTCTTCTTATATGACAGGGTTCCCACCCTTCTTCCTAATTCTGTCTATTGCTGACCTGTAGCTGCTAATCAGCTCCTCACTCCTGCGTCTGCCAACGTCGTTGCCTCCAGCGCTGAGACGGATAATGGGATTGCTCCCGTTACCTCTCGTGATGTCGTCCAGGCGGCTGGCAGTATCCTTCATCCCGGCCCCAGGATGACACACCCTCTGCCTCCTATTCCTATCCTTAAGACAAAATTCCCTATCCATAAACTTAATCTGACTGTCCCCAACTAAAACAATGTTCTTACCTCGACTGGCGGTGTGCATGACGTTCTCGACGGTCTTTGTAGAGATGGTCTTCGCTTCGTCTGATAACAAGGAGAAAGAGTTGCTGGTTTTCACAGCAGTCTCCTGGACCTTCTTCAACTTCAGCTTCGTCCCTTCAGATTCGACTAGCATCCATTCGTTGGTCTGATCATCGGCGACATTGTTCCGGGGATAATCCTTGCATATACCCTTCAAACGTTGAATCTCTCTTCTAGCTTCCGTTAATTCCGCCTTCATTTGGAGATATAGCTGCTCGTAGTCGAGGGAAACCATCATCCAATCTCAGGTAGCTAATAACGGAAGCACAGCAAAGATGGTTCAGTCCACAGAGAGTACACAAGACACGTCTTCAAGTACACAAGACACGTCTTCTGCTACTGTCACCTTACTGCCACTAGCACCTTACTGCTACTGTCACCTCACTGCCACTGCCACAAGCACCTTGACAAAGTTAATTCATAGCATTAGAAATCTTCCGTATGAAGAAAGATTGAAGACCCTTAAATTACATTCACTTGTAAGACGAAGAATGATGGGAGACATGATCGAGGTATACAAGTGGAAAATGGGTATTAACAAAGGGGATATAAATAAGGTCTTGAGGGTATCTCTCCAAGAGAGAACCCGCAATAATGGATTCAAGTTAGATAAGTTTAGATTTAGAAAGGATATAGGAAAGTATTGGTTTGGAAATAGGGTAGTTGATGAGTGGAACAGTCTGCCTAGTAGGGTCATTGAAGCTATGACCTTTGGTAGTTTTAAATTTAGGTTAGATAAATTCATGAGTGAAAGGGGTTGGATTTGAGTGGGAATTGCACATGAGTAAATAAAATTATCAAAGCTTATTTCTTGGGTAGCATTGAAAATTAGGTTGAACAAATATTCTGTTAGTGGGATGGAATGTGAAGGACCTGCCTAGTATGGGCCAACAGGCCTGCTGCAGTGTTCCTCCTTTCTTATGTTCTTATGTTCTTATGAGAGGGGTTGGATTTGAGTGGGACTCGCACTTGAGTTAATAGAATCTTAAGAACATAAGAACATAAGAACATAAGAAAGGAGGAACACTGCAGCAGGCCTGTTGGCCCATACTAGGCAGGTCCTTCACAATCCATCCCACTAACAGAATAATTGTTCAACCTAATTTCAATTCTACCAGAAATAAGCTTTGAAGATTCTATTAACTCAAGTGAGTCCCTCAAATCCAACCCCTCTCACTCATGGAATTTATCCAACCTAAATTTGAAACTACCCAAGGTCATAGCTTCAATGACCTACTAGGCAGACTGTTCCACTCATCAAACCTATTTCCAAACCAATATTTTCTATATCCTTTCTAAATCTAAACTATCCAATTTGAATCCATTATTGCGGTTCTCTCTTGGAAGATATCCTCAAGACCTTATTTATATCCCCTTATTAATACTCCCTCTTCCACTTATATACCTCGATCATGTCTCCCTCATTCTTCGTCTTACAAGTGAATGTATTTAAGGGTCTTCAATCTTCTTCATACGGAAGATTTCTAATGCTATGAATTAACTTTGTCATTCGTCGCTGAATGTTTTCTAACGAATTTATATCCATTCTGTAAAATGGAGACCAGAACTGAGCTGCATAATCTAGGTGAGGCCTTACTAATGATGTATAAAGCTGTAATATAACCGCTGGACTTCTGTTGCTTACACTTCTTGATATAAATCCCAGTAATCTATTTGCTTATTTCTTGGGTAGAATTGAAAATTAGGTTGGGCAATTATTCTGTTAGTGGGATGGATTGTGAAGGACCTGCCTAGTATGGGCCAACAGGCCTGCTGCAGTGTTCCTCCTTTCTTATGTTCTTATGTTAAAAAGAGATTGGACAAGTATATGGGTAGACCTGCAGTGTTCTATTAAGTTCTTATGTGGGATACCGATGAAGAAGTTTCTTGGCAATAGGTTCAGCTATGTTATAGAAGCCGTTGTTCTGGTTGAAGTTGTTGGATATACAGATAAGTGATGATTCCAAGATTCTTCGGTATTGAGTGTTGTCTTCTCTGGCGATGAGTCTTGCGTTTCTGTAGTTGATTAAATGGTTGTGTGAATTTTGGTGTTGAACACAGGCATTTCTTGAGTCGTCAGATCTGCCTGCGTACTGGTGTTCTGAAATATGTGTTTGGATGTCTCTGGATGTTTCACCAACGTATAATTTGCTGCAGTCATTACAAGGGATTGTGTATACCCCTGCAGAGGATTGAAGCTTGTCCTGTCTGTTACTGGTAATGTCCTTGATGGTGGTGGATGTGGAGGTGGATACTCGGAATGAGGTATTGGAAAAAATGTTGGAAACGTGTTTAGTAATGGAGTTGGTGGGGAGGACTATGTATCTCTTCTCGGCAGTGTCTTCTCTGGGTGTGTTGAAGATGTTTAATGCCCGTCGTCTGCAGCACACCCAGAGAAGACTCAAAACCCTGACCGACAAACCATACTCCATATCTTCTATGACAACTCTTCATTCCGCACCTCAACTGGGTTAAATTTCGAGTTACGTTTGAGAAAATATCTGCCTCGAGTTATTTACTTTATTTACTAGACGATTTTCTAACCCATTTAAAAACCACGATCTATAAACCACTGCCAGCTTTGCTGCTTGTAGCGTCCCAACACTCGCTTGTGCTAGCCGATATTACTTTCTACAGCAATGTACTCTATCAAATTCTCCTTAATATTTTCTTACTATAAGAAGAAAAGAAGAAGAAAAAGAAAAAGACGATGAAGAAGCGGACTATTTTGCAGTCATTGCTACCCACCTTCGCACCCGTTGGAACAACGCTGGTCTGACCTGATGAATAACAAACTTCATTCTATTAAACCGGTTATAGGTTTCTGGCCTTCTTCTTGTCACCAATGTCGAGGTTGGGAGACTACACTCTTCCGTCTTCGTTTGACATATCCTGTTGGACTGCCCACTCTATCAACGAGCACGCAGAATTTACCTCCAACGACGTCTTCGCTCTGCGGCCCTTTCTTTACCTTCCCTTCTTGCAGATGGACCCTCCTTTAATCCTGACTCTCTTTGACTTTTTGACAGAAACTGACTTACTACACAAACTCTGAAGATTATACCTCTAGCACCTCCTCAGTCCCTTCTACCTCGATCTCTTGCTACCCTCTTCCCTGCACTATCCACCGTCATGCTGCACTCCATACCCTACTAATCATCCATCTCCCTCTTACAACCCACTCTCCCTGCATCCTACAATAACCTGCAGCGCTGTATAACCCCTGTGGTTTAGCGCTTCTATTTGATTATAATAATAATAATAATATTGCAGAATTTATTGCAGAGTCTGGAACGTTGATGGACACCGCTCCACCTTCGGTTCCTCCTCCTCTCTCTTCATCTACACCCCTCCTCCCTTCACAGCATCCCACTCCTTCTCTGATTACTCTTCCGATGCCTCCACACATGGACTTTTCTAACCCTAGTCCATAGATACCTCTAACTTTGACTTCTATCTTTCTCTCTATAAATCACGGCTTATTTGCAGTGGAATATCCAAGGCCTCAGGGGTAACCAGGGTGAGCTTGAGGTGTTGCTCTCCCAGTTTTTCCCTGTTGGTGTCTGTTTGCAAGAACCCAAATTGCAATCCAATGTTATCCCGCCTTTTTCAGGCTATGATTTGTTATATTCATCTGATCCTTTTTCCGATGGATCCTTTAACGAAAGTGCTCTTCTTATAAGCACTGGTGTTCCATACCGTCAGCTCTATGTTCATTCTTCTCTACATTATACAGCTGCCCATATATCTTTCCCCTTCACGAGCATTGTCTATCCCAGATGTTGATTTTCTGGTTTCTTCCTTACCGCCGCCCCTTCTATTACTTGGTGATTTTAATGCACACCATTTTCTTTGGGGAGGGTCGCACTGTGACTCCCGTGGCGTTCAGTTGGAGACATTTCTTGCTTCTCTCCCCCACCATGTTTTAAATACGGGTACTCCTACCCATTTTGATCCCCGAACTCATTCTTTCTCCTGCATCGATCTTTCCATCTGCTCTTCATCAACTGTCCTTAACTTCACCTGGTCTGTCCTCCCGGACTTGCATGATAGCGATCATTTCCCAATCATCCTTAGGTCCCCTTCGTATTCTGCACCTCCTCGTAGCCCACGCTGGCAATTTGACCGGGCGAAATGGGACCTTTACACACAACTTACTGCCTTTCATGAGGTTCCTTCCTTGTCCTCCAATGATGAGGTTTTACATCTCTTTTCATCCTCCGTCTTCACGGCAGCTTTACATTCTATTCCCCAAGCCTCGGGCAAGCATTCTCACAAGTGCGTGCCTTGGTGGTCTCCTGCTTGTGCTTGGGCAGTACGTTTGAAACGAGCAGATATCGGTATAACAGAACCACAGAGAGACTCCTTGATTTTAAGCAGAAGAGAGCAATTGCTCGCCGTGTCATACATGACGCTAAAAGCACTTGCTGGTGAGATTACGTTTCTACGGTCACTTCGGCTTCCTCAATGAGTGCAGTCTGGAAGAAAGTGCGGAAATTGAGTGGTAAATTCTCCCCTGACCCGACTCCTGTCCGTCAGGTTGCCGGTGTCGATATAGCACACCCTCTTGTGGTTGCCACTGAAATTGGTAATCATCTGGTCTGCATTTCTCGGGCTCCATCTATGCCCCTCGTTCCTTTCTTCTAAGTCTGCCAGCGAGTTAAAGCCCTTAGATTTTTCTTCTCTTAGAGAAGAATCTTATAATGTGCCTTTTACCCTTCAAGAACTGGAGGCAACACTCTGCTTGCCGATTATCAGCATCTTGGCCAGAGGGCATACATATTCGTATGCTACAGCATTTACATCAGTCTGCTCTTATTGTCCTCTTACAACTCTTTAATCTTATATGGTCGCAAGGAGTTCTTCCCCAGCTGTGGAAATCTGCTATTGTTCTCCCTTTTCGCAAACCAGGTACTACGGGACGTGATACCTCTCACTACTGTCCCATCGCTCTTACCAGTGCAGTTTGCAAGGTGATGTAACGTCTAGTTAATAGACGTTTGATGTGGTATTTAGAGATGCACAATAGTCTCTCCCTTAGTCAATATGGCTTCCGTAAGTGCTGTTCTGCCATTGATCCCCTGGTGCGCTTGGATACGTATATTCGTAATGCCTTTGCTAATAACCACTCTGTTATCACTATCTTTTTCGACCTTGAGAAGGCTTATAACACAACTTGGAGATATAATATCTTGGCCCAGGCTCACTCTTTAGGCCTCCGAGGCAACCTACCATTCTTCCTTAAAGCCTTCTTAACTGACAGACATTTCCGGGTCCGGGTTAGTAATGAACTTTTCCCTGAATTTGTCCAAGCTGAAGGTGTCCCCCAGGGATGTGTTCTATGCACAACACTCTTTCTGCTTGCTATAAATAATCTGGCATCTGTTCTCCCATCCAATATTTGGTCATCGCTCTATGTGGATGACTTTGCTATAGGTTGTGCAGATGCTGACTGTCACCTCATTGCAGTTTCCCTCCAGCATGCCATCAACCGCGTTTCTGATTGGGCCACTACTCATGGGTTTAAATTTTCTAGTGGCAAAACTCATCAAATTACGTTTACTAGACGTTCAGTGGTCTCTGATCATCCATTGTACCTATACGGCTCACGTATCCCAGAACGTGATAGTCAGGTTTCTCGGCCTCCCGTTTGACCGCAGATTGTCCTGGAAACCTAACATTACCTCTCTGAAGGAGACTTGTCATAGCCGGCTGAACCTCCTTAAAACCCTCGCACATCTTTCATGGGGGGCTGATCGTAGAACTCTCCTTCGCCTACATTCAGCCCTAATTTTATCGAAACTCGATTATGGTGACCAGATATATTCGGCAGCCTCTCCTGCCACTCTTTCCAGCCTTAATCCCATCCATCACCAGGGATTATGCTTATGCCTTGGTGCTTTTCGTTCTTTCCCGGTTGAGAGCCTCTATGTAGAAGTGAACATTCCATCCTTGTCCGATCGTCGTGATGCACATTGCATTCGCTATTATGTTCGCTCTCATGACCTCCGCAATCCTTCCATGTATAGGATTGTCACAGATGTTAGTAGACGCTCGTTATTCGTTTGTCGCCCCTGTTTACTTCATCCCTTTTCTCTTCGTCTGCATTCACTCTTGTCTTCCCTTCAGCTTCCGCCTTTATATGTTCAAGTGGCTTCACCCTTTCCTCTACCCCCTTGGGAATTTCCTGCTGTCCGTGTCTGTTCTATTCCTCTACCTTGCGCAAAGGCCCAACTACCTACGGCGGCTTCTCGCTCTTTTCTTCTAGACCACTTCCGTTCTCATTCCCATGCCATTGCAGTATACACTGATGGTTCAAAGTCATCTGATGGCGTCGGATTCGCAGCAGTGTTTCCGGACAGCGTTGTACGAGGGCATCTATTACCCTCGGTAGCATATTTACGGCTGAATTGTATGCCATTCTTGTGGCACTTACCTGTATTGCATCTATGCCTGAGTCTCCATTTGTGGTCGTTTCAGACTCCCTTAGTGCTTTACAGGCTATCCGTAAAATTGATACACCTCACCCCCTAGTTCTTCGTATCCACCTTTGGTTACGCCGTATCTTTAGCAAGCATAAAGATATTGTTTTTTGTTGGGTCCCTGGTCATGTTGACGTACAGGGCAATGAACAGGCAGACACTGCTGCGCGGTCAGCAGTACATGACCTTCCAGTTTCATATAGAGGTGTTCCTTTCACGGACTATTTTGCAGTCATTGCTACCCACCTTCGCACACGTTGGCAACAACGCTAGTCTGACCTGCTGAATAACAAACTTCATTCTATTAAACCAGTTATAGGTTTCTGGCCTCCTTCTTGTCACTAATGTCGAGTTTGGGAGACTACTCTCTCCCGTCTTCGCATCGGCCACACTCGTCTTACTCATGGGTATCTCATGGAGAGGCTCCCTGCCTTTCTCTGTGAGTATTGTCAGGTTCCAGTGTCTGTTCGACATATCCTGTTGGACTGCCCACTCTATCAACGAGCACGCAGAATTTACCTCCAACGACGTCTTCGCTCTGCGGCCCTTTCTTTACCTTCCCTTCTTGCAGATGGACCCTCCTTTAATCCTCAGACGTTAGTAGAAGCCCATTATTTGTTTGGCGCCCCTGCTTACTCAGACTGTTTTCGTCTTCACTCTGGTCTTCTCTCCAGTTACCTCCCTTGTATGTTCATGTATCATCTGCCTTTTCCCTTTCCCTTTGGGATGTTCCAACAGTTAGTGTCTCTTCTCCCCTACTGCCGTGCGCCAAAGCTCTCATACCCACTGCTGCTTCTCGATCTTTTTATTCTTAATCATTTCCGGTCGCATGCTTATGCTGTCCCTGTTTATACAGACGGTTCTAAATCTTCTGATGGTGTTGGGTTCATGGCGATGTTCCCTGAAGATGTTGTCCGGGGTCATTTGTTAGACTCGGCTAGTATTTTTACCACCGAGTTGTATGCCATCCTCATAGTGCTTCTCTGTATTACATATATGTCTCCTTTGGCGTTTGTGATCATTTCAGATTCCCTCAGCGCTTTACAAGCCATTAAACAGTTTGATTCCCCTCATCCATTGGTCCTTCGTATTCAACTTTGGTTGCACCGAGTAGCTAGCAAAAACACATTTTCTGTTGGGTCCCTAGACATGTTGATGTGCAGGGCTATGAACAGGTGGATGCTGCTGCGTAGCCAGCAGTACATGATCTTCTGGTTTTCTATAGAGGTATTACGTTCAGGGACTGTTTTACAGTCATCTCTGCCCGGCTTCGCAGCTGTTATCAACAACAGTGGTCGAACATGCACCATAACAAATAGCACTCTATTAAACAGCTTTTAGGTTTGTGACTATCTTCTTATCACCGTTGCCGTACTTGAGAGACTGTGCTCTCCCGTTTCTGCATCAGCTATACTCGCCTTACCCATGGGTATCTCATGGAACGACACCCTATTCCTCTCTGTGAAGTTTGTCGGGTTCCTATTTCAGGTCTTCACTTTCTTGTGGACTGTCCGGTTTACCAGCGAGCTCGCAGGCTTTACCTCCACCGATGCCATCACCCTACAGCTCTTACCTTATCTTCCCTTCTTGCAGACAGCCCTGCCTTTGACTTACGATCACTTTTTTACTTTTTGTCAGCAACTGCTTTACTATACTGAACTTTGACACGCAACCCCTAGTGTCCCTAACAGCCCTTTCCTTCCCCTCTCCTCTGATTCCCTCTCCACCTAGGTGTTTATAGCCCCGGCACTATTTTCTGCCCTGCTGTGCTGCATGACCCTTGTCGGTTTAGCACTTTATTTGATTATAATAATCTATGTGACACAGAGAATGAGTATAGTAGACCCTCGGTTTTCGTTCACCTCCAAACTCGAACAATTATGTAAGTGTATTTTCGTAAGTGCTTTCGTAAGTGTATTTTTGGGGGTCTGAATTGACTAATCTAATTTACATTTGTCCTTATGGGAAAAAATTTGTTCGGTAACGGCACTCAAACAGCATTCTGGAAAGAATTTTCAACGAAAACTGAGGGTCCACTGTACATATTAAGGAGAATAGGACACACTGCTCAGTGAGTAAACTCAATGAAAAATTGGGGCACTAGCTCATTGCATGTTAAACTGTCTACACAATTATGGGTTCTTGTCCTTCCCAAACTCACATACAATAGATGGCTTGGAATATCGTAATGGATTCAATTGATATCAGGGTACTGGGAAAACAGATGGGATTGCGGAGAACCCTCCCACATGTAACTATGTACTGTGGAAATTAACCCTTTTGGTGTTGGTCCTATAGTACTACATCATGAGCTCAGCTCACTCAGATAAGCTGTGAGCTGTAAATTTGGGCCTAGAGAGAATGGGTTTGTGCGGTAAGTGTGTACCATATAAGAATAATCCTGCAGCAAGCAATGCATAATGGGGGAAAAAACTGCAGCCGTGTTTTTGGTTTAAAATGGTGACTTTGTGGTATATTTTCGTAGGGTTTTTATGATTACTTTATCGGTCTATTAGTCTCATTTGATAGAATGGAAGATATATTACAGGAATAGAGATGATTTCGATTAGTTTCAAGACTGAAAGTAGCTTAAAATTTAGCTCGAAGTAGCGAAAATGTTAAATTTTTGCTGATGTGTCCAATGCACGTCCAACTGGCCAGTCTAATATGCATTTAGATTTATACAATAATGCAGTAGTCTGCATTACAGTAAATCTTCTATTTTTTGTGTGAAGGAAAAATTCAAAATGGAAAGCAAGCATAATATAAGAGGTCTGAGGATGTAAGTAATAAACAGAGGCAATGTTTTTTAGTGCCAGGAATGTCTACATTGTTTATTCTGGACCCTATTTTTAAATTTGCATTTTTTAATTTTGTGTGAAATTGGCCAAATTACCGATTTCTGATCACTTTATTGGGTAGTTGAAATAGGTAAGTGGGCAGTTCTTGTACTCGGTCAATAGAATAGGAGGAATACTAGCAAAATAGCCAAGTTTGGTCGACTGGAACAATGGAATTGGCCAAAAATAGGGTTTAAAATGGGCAAAATCACCAATGCATAAATATCGGAGACCGCTAACTTTACAAGAGGGTAATTCCATAAATTTTCCATCAGTTTTTGTCCTTTTGGTTTCATTACCTTTGGAAAAAGATTATCATTTCATAAGATTTTTTTTTTTTTAAATTCAACACTGAGAGCAAGTTTGAGATCAGGGGTCTCGACCCTGAAAGGGTTAATCCATAGACAATGTAGTAGTTACCTTGCAACCCATTGGGAGATGAACTGTTTAATGCAATTGGTTGACAGGTCTATGGTCGAAACGTTAAATTTTAACTTACAGCTGGCAACTATTGTCGAGATGTTGGTGTAGAAACGCAACATTTAAGGCATTCCTGAGAATTCTTGAAATTATTGGGTTAAGAACATGTAGAATAGCCTTCATCATAAATGTATCTAGTTTGAACAATCCTAAGTTTTTGTTATATAATGAAGGGTTATCACCTTTTATAATGGCTGATTCTAAAATATTTTACCCAGCCTAGTCGAACCTAGAACCATAATTCTGTGTTCTGACCATTTTACAGGGCTATTGCATGCATGTATACCTGGAGAGAGTTCCAGGGGTCAACGCCCCTGCGGCCCGGTCTGTGACCAGGCCTCATGTTGGATCAGAACCTGATCAACCAGGCTGTTACTGCTGGTCGCACGCAGTCCAACGTACGAACCACAGCCTGGCTGGTCAGGTACCAACTTTAAGTGCCTGTCCAGTGCCTGCTTGAAGACAGCCAGGGGTTTGTTGGTAATCCCCCTGATGTATGCTGGGAGGCAGTTGAACAGTCTTGGGCTCCTGACACTTTTTGTGTTATGTCTCAACATGCTAGTGGCACCCCTGCTTTTCATTGGGGGGGATGTTACATCGCCTGCAGAGTCTTTTGCTTTCGTAGGGAGCGACTCTCGTGTGCAAGTTTGGTACTAATCCCTCAAGAATTTTTCACGTGTATATAATAATGTATCTCTCCCGTCTGTGTTCTAGGGAGTACAGGTTTAGGAACTTCAAGCGTTCCCAGTAATTGAGGTGGTTTATTGCAGTTATGCGTGCCGTGAAGGTTCTCTGCACATTTTCTAGGTCGGCAATTTCACCTGCCTTGAAAGGTGCAGTTAGTGTGCAGCAATATTCCAGCCTAGATAGAACAAGCCACCTGAAAAGTGTTAACATGGGCTTGGCATCCCTGGTTTTGAAGGTTCTCATTATCCATCCTGTCATTTTTCTAGCAGATGCGATTGCTACGGTGTTATGGCCCTTGAAGGCGAGATCCTCTGACATGATCACTCCCAGGTCTTTGACATTAGTTTTTCGCTCTATTGTGTGGTTGGAATTTGTTTTGTACTCCGATAAGATTTTAATTTCCTCACGTTTTCCATATCTGAGTAATTGAAATTTCTAATCATTGAACTTCATATTGTTTTCTGCAGCCCATTTAAAGATTTGGTTGATGTCTGCTTGGAGTCTTGCAGTATCTTCAATGGTGGACACTATCATGCAGATTCGGGTGTCATCTGCATAGGAAGACACAGCACTGTGGCTTATATCCCTGTCTATGTCCGGTATGAGGATGAGGAACAGGATGGGAGTGAGTACTGTGCCTTGTGGAACAGAGCTTTTCACTGTAGCTGCCTCAGACTTTACTCTGTTGACTTCTACTCTTTGTGTTCTACTTTTTAGGAAATTATAGATCCATCTACCAACTTTTCCTGTTATTCCTTTATCACACATTTTGTGTGCTATTACACCATGGTCACACTTGTCAAAAGGCTTTTGCAAAGTTTGTGTATATACCATCTGCATTCTGTTTGTCTTCTAGAGCATCCAGGACCTTGTCGTAGTGGTCCAGTAGTTGGAACAGACAGGAGCGACCTGCTCTAAACCCATGCTGCCCTGGGTTGTGTAATTGATGGGTATCTAGATGAGTGGCAATCTTGCTTCTTAGAACCCTTTCAAAGATTTTTATGATATGGGACGTTAGCACTATTGGTCTGTAGTTCTTTGCTATTGCTTTACTGCCTCCTTTGTGGAGTGGGGCTATGTCTGTTGTTTTTAGGACCTGCTGGACGACCCCAGTGTGCATGCTCCCTCTCCATAGGATGTTAAAAGCATGTATTAGGGGTTTCTTGTAGTTCTTGATGAACACGGAGTTTCAAGAGTCTGGGTCTGGAGCGGAGTGCATGGGTATGTCATTTATTGCCTTTTTGAAGTCATTTGGCATCAGGGTCTCCAGCAGCAACAGCCTGGTTGACCAGGCAAGCACCAGACGATCCTGGCCCATGGCCGGGTTCAGAGAGTAGATAAACTCTCGAAACTCTTCAAAGGTATATCAAAGGGTAATGTCAGATAGGCTTGCGTCTGCCAAGTTCTGTGTAATTAAATATGGCATTACATCATTGCACTGTTTGGATCAAGTACTGGTGTTGTGCTAACCTAACATCAAGGGGTTTACATGTTTGCCTAACCCCTGTGGTTTAGCGCTTCTATTTGATTATAATAATAATAATACATGTTTGCCCAGCATAAGATAAATTACAACCACTGCATTTCACTCTGTAACCACCACCTACAGTGTTTTGGTGAATTCTTGATCAACATGTTTTTAAACATGTTTGAATCCTTGAAGACTACTTGCATGTTGAAACTTTTTAGAGCATTTGGCAAAATGAATATTCTCGTAAGGGAGAACTAACACATTCCTAACCTGTGATGTTATCTTAGGTTCAGTTCTGTAATAAGTCTTCCTAGCTGCTATCAAAGCCTTCTCCATAAACTCCTTAGGTTACCATAGTTTTACCACAGTATATTACCTTCAATTCTTGCTGATGGACCCTCCTTTAATCCTGACTCTCTCATTGACTTTTTGACAGAAACTGACTTACTACACAAACTCTGAAGATTATACCTCTAGCACCTCCCTCAGTCCCTTCTACCTCGATCTCTTGCTACCCTCCTCCCCTGCACTATCCACCGTCATCTTGCACTCCATACCCTACTAATCGTCCATCTCCCTCTTACAACCCACTCTCCCTGCATCCTACAATAACCTGCAGTGCTGTATAACCCCTGTGGTTTAGCGCTTCTATTTGATTATAATAATAATAATCTAGCACCTCCCTCAGTCCCTTCTACCTCGATCTCTTGCTACCCTCTATCCCTGCACTACCCACTGTCCTGCTGCACTCCATACCCTACTAATCATCCATCTCCCGCTTACAATCCATTCTCCCTGCATCCTGTCCTGCCCCGCCGCGCTGTATAGCCCTTGTGGTTTAGCGCTTCTTTTAATTATAATAATAATTTACCACAGTATCAAAAGATTTTTGTGATCACATAAACTCAGGGCTACAAACTTGCAAAGCTCTCAAAAACAGTGAGCTGTATGACCCTCATGGGTGTAGCACTTGGTTTTCATTATAATAATAAAAAAGTTTTTTTATTTTTTATTTAATGATTAGTGTAGTAATGAATATAGGAACAAAGATTGGTGACCTTCCTATGTATACTGTGAACTTGAAATTTCCATCACAGCAGATTATAACATCCAGGAAGGGGAGTTTGCAGTCCACTTCCTTTTCCACTGAATTTATTAGGCAGGACCAGTGACTTGTCTCAGTAAGAACCTATTCAGGTCCAGAGAAACCGGCCACAAGCACAGGATGTCATCTACATACCTAAACCATCTGGCTCCACTAGGAAGGATATCTTTCAGCTGTTTAGTCTCGATAAACTTCATATATAAATTACTCTAGACAAGTTATAATGGATTTCCCATGACCATTCCATGCTTTTGGGCATTTTACTAACCCCTGTGGTTTAGCGCTTCTATTTGATTATAATAATAATAATAATGGGCATTTTACTTAACCTCAAATATAAACTTACAATCAACTACACACAGATGAATTGCAGTAGTCGTTTAACACGGTTTTGTTTGGCACACTTGGTTATTGCAAAATTGAAGAATTGCGGCATATTTTTGTATAACACTTCGTAAAATTAACTTAACACGGTTCACTTTGCGGGAGGAGAAAAAATCTTGAGCGCGTCGCCCGCGGGATACACACTGCTTGGCTGTGGGTTAGACCATTGAGTTAATGAGGGAGACCTACCGCCACCCCCACCACCCTTGTCCCAGTCTTCGGTCCTTACGTGTGTAGTACGTACCATCCTCTGCTAGGAGTTTATATCTTTTAATTGCCATATCTTAAATCTGCCAAGCAATCATGGCAGCCAGTAGGCATACAAGTGTTGCTGAAAGTGGCAAGAAAAGGTTTAAGCGTTTGAGTCTAGGAGTTACGAAGTTAGTTTAGTTTGATATCTTTATTATGCACCCCATACCCATCCTGTGGGTGGTAGTCAAAAGATTACAGAGGTACATAATGGGTCCAGGGACTGGACCTCAAAGTTTGATAGCTGAGCAAGTTACAAAGGTAATGAACTCAGATGGTCACAATCATGACAAGTTACAAAGGTTTTTGCAGATTACAGAGGTATATATAGGGTCCAGAGACTGGGCCCCAAAGTTTTGATAGCTGAACAAGGTACAATGGTAATGAATTCACTAGTTACAAGGTAATGAATCATGTAAGTAAATTTACTTACGTCTGTACATGGTTGCACTCATGAACAAATTATAAAGCAATGAGCAATCTATTAGTCTACACCCAGCCACAACTGTAATGAGTTATTGGTACAAATTTTAATTGTTGGGTCACACACACACACATATACATATACACATACACACGCATACATGTATATACATACACATACACACATGTACATACACACACACACACACACACACGTGTCAATGCTTTATTTACAAGGAGCAAAGTCAGGGTATTTTTCCAGAATGGTCTGTAATATACCACTGTGGATAAAATACTTTGACATATCTTGAACATTTCTGAATGAGTAGTCTCTGAATTCATTAATTTTATCGCACTCCAGTACATAATGACGCAGGGTGTGACAATAATCCAACTGGCAAAGTTTACATCTTGTTTGGTCTACATCTGGTGGTGGTGATTTAACCTGCCAAAGATACTTGTAACCCAGCCGGAGGCGGGCGGTAGTGACATCCAAGAGTCTGCTTATTTTGTTGGATGCACCATAGACATGTGGCTCCTCCTGCATGATAGAATGATGATAGATGGACTGACTGGTGTCAAACTCCCTGAGTCTTAAGTCAATAAAATTCAGTTGAAGTTCTTTTCGTATTATTGTTCTCAAACTGCTAACTGACAAGCCAAGATTGTAATCTATCCCCTCTTTGAAAGCATAAAACTTAGCCAATTTATCAGTTCTATCATGCATCTGAAGACCAATGTGAGATGGAATCCACAGCATGTGCACTCTGACTCTACTATCCAGAATCCTACCATACCTGTGCCTGGCTTCTGACACGAGCATGCTACAAGTTATACTTGATGAGTTGAGAGCATTTATGGATGACAGAGAATCAGTTACAATTAGAGAGTTAACCTTAGATACATGGACGCATTTGAGTGCAAGGAGTATGGCAAACAGTTCTGTCTGAAGGGTAGAGGCCCAGTTATTGATGCGTGCTCCAATTTCTTTAAGAGAGCCATCACTCTGTATGACAACAGCAGCACTACCAGCTGCACCAGTGGATTGGTGAACAGAACCATCAACGTAAATAATTTGTGAGAGAGTGTGCTGTTTGGCTAAATTATCAATACAGTTTAAGGCATCATGTTTGGCTTCAAGGCGAAGCTTTGGTTGTGATTTAAGAAGTAGTTTGGGGGGAAATGGAGGGATGGTAGTTTGGAGTTACGAAGAAAGACGAAATATTAGACAAGCTTAACCCTTTGAGGGTCTAGAGGCCCTCTCCTAAACTCGTTCTCAGGGTCGAAAAATATTCAGAAAAAAAAATTCTTATGAAATGATAATGTTTTTATGAGTGTTATAGGCCAAACAAAAAATTTTTGTGATCAATTCTTTCCGAGATATGGAGGCGTGAAATTGACAGAAAATGAACCGCTTACGGCAACATTGCTGACTGCCGATCATGTGGTAATGGTTTTTTTTTCTACTTTTTTCTTTTATTTTTATTTTTTCAAGTAACTTTTATGGCCTGTGAGACCAATATAAGATATATTTTGTTTATATTCACTTATATGCTACACAATAACCACAAAAACAATTGTCATTATTTGTTTACAAAACATGTTTATGCAAACCAACAATAGAATTTTTTTATTACTATTTTTCTATATTATATATACACTCAACTGCCTCCCAGCATACATCAGGGGAATTACCAACAAACCCCTGGCTGTCTTCAAGCAGGCACTGGACAGGCACCTAAAGTCGGTACCTGACCAGCCAGGCTGTGGTTCGTACGTTGGACTGCGTGCAGCCAGCAGTAACAGCTTGGTTGATCAGGCTCTGGTCCAACATGAGGCCTGGTCACAGACCGGGCCGCGGGGGCGTTGACCCCTGGAATTCTCTCCAGGTAAACACTTTATAGAGTCGCTGGACATGTTCCTAGAAGTTCTGCAGCTTGTGGAACTCTTTGCCCGGTTTCATCCCTGTGGTTTTTTACACCCTCCACATAAAAAAGTGTGTTTTTTTTTGGGCATTTTTTGGGTGTGCCAGACAAAACACCTCTTTGAGCAGTTTTTTTTCAAAGTGTAGCAGGCAGTTGGGGTTGGTAGTGATCCCGGGGCCCCAGACGAGAGGGTAGTTGTTTATCAGTTCGTAGGCGGGGTTCTATTGCAGGTGTTGTTACTTGGTACTTGAATAATATTTGTCGATGACAGACGAACAAAATTCACCATATGGTGGTTTTTTTTCTGGTCCCATACATAAGTGTTGAAAGGAAAAGTCCAAAAG
>WNWK01039589.1:0-17378 GCA_009830355.1 Cherax destructor
AGGAAATGAGTGAGATACTAAAGTCCCAGTATGACTCAGTTTTTAGTGAGCTGCTAACCAGACTGAAAGTCGAAGAAATAAATGAGATTTTTATGAGAGTGTCACAGAACTTGGCAGACGCATGCCTATCTGACATTACCCTGACGCCAAATAACTTCGAAAAGGCAAAAAAATGACATGCCCATGCACTCTGGTCCAGGCCCAGACTCATGGAACTCCGTGTTCATCAAGAACTGCGTGCTTTTAACATTCTATGGAGAGGGAGCATGGACACTGGGGTCGTCCCGCAGTTACTTAAAACAACAGACATAGCCCACTCCACAAATTGGGCAGTAAAGCATTAGCAAAAAACTACAGACCAATAGCGATAACGTTCCATATCATAAAAATCTTTGAAAGGGTTCTAAGAAGCAAGATCGCCACTCATCTAGATACCCATCAATTACACAACCCAGGGCAGCATGGGTTTCGAGCAGGTCGCTCCTGTCTGTCCCAACTACTGGACCACTACGACAAGGTTCTGGATGCTCTAGAAGACAAACAGAATGCAGATTTTATATACACAGACTTTACAAAAGCCTTTGACAAGTGTAAACATGGTGTAAAAGCACACAAAATGCGTGATAAAGGAATAACAGGGAAAGTTGGTAGATGGATCTATAATTTCCTAACAAGTAGAACACAAATAGTAGTAGTCAACAGAGTAAAGTCTGAGGCGGCTCTGTTCCACAAGGCACAGTACTCGCTCCAATCCTGTTCCTCAATTGTAGGCAAATTACTAGAGTCAATTATAGCTGATATTATTCAAAGCCATCTAGATAACCATAATTTGATTAATGATACTCAGCATGGATTCACGAGGGGACGTTCCTGTCAATCAAATTTATTAACCTTCTTAAGAACATAAGAAAGGAGGAACACTGCAGCAGGCCTGTTGGCCCATACTAGGCAGGTCCTTCACAATCCGTCCCACTAACAGAACACTTGCTCAATCCAATTTTCAATGCTACCCAAGAAATAAGCTTTGACAATTCCATTCACTCATTTGCGAGTCCCACTCAAATCCAACCCCTCTCACTCATGAATTTATCCAACCTAAATTTGAAACTACCCAAGGTCCTAGCTTGAATAACCCTACTAGGCAGACTGTTCCACTCATCAACTACCCTATTTCCAAACCAATACTTTCCTATATCCTTTCTAAAACTGAGCTGCGTAACCTAGGTGAGGCCTTACTAATGATGTATAAAGCTTTAATATAACCTCTGGACTTCTGTTGCTAACACTTCTTGATATAAATCCCAGTAATCTATTTGCCTTATTACGTACACTTAGGCATTGCTGTCTTGGTTTAAGGTTGCTGCTTACCATCACCCCCAAGTCCTTCTCGCAATCTGTATGGCTAAGTTCTACATTATTTAACTTATAAGTGCTTGGGTTATGGACACTCCCGAGCTTCAGAACCTTGCATTTATCTACATTGAACTGCATCTGCCACTTTTCTCACCACGAATTAAGTTTGTCTAAATCTTCCTGAAGTTCTATGACATCTATGTTTGAATCAATTATCCTACCTATCTTCGTGTCGTCGGCGAATTTGCTCATATCACTAGTAATTCCCTCATCAAGGTCATTGATATATATTATAAATAACAATGGGCCTAAGACTGATCCCTGTGGAACACCACTTGTTACAAGTCCCCATTCGGATTTAACCCCATTTATGCACACTCTCTGCTTCCTATTGGTGAGCCATGACTCGATCCATGACAGCACTTTTCCCCAATGCCATGAGCTGCCACTTTCTTTAACAGTCTCTGGTGGGAACTCTATCAAAAGCCTTACTAAATCTAAATAAACAATATCGAATTCTTTATCGTGATCAACAGCCTCAAAAGCTTTACTAAGAAGGTTAATAAATTAGATAGGCAGGACGCCCTCGTGAATCCATGCTGAGTATCATTAATCAAATTATGGTTATCTAGATGGCTTCTAATAATATCAGCTATAATTGACTCCAGTAATTTGCCTACAATTGAGGTAAGGCTTATTGGGCGGTAATTTGGCGGTAGTGACTTGTCCCCTGCTTTAAAAATAGGAATTACATTAGTCATCTTCCATATATCAGACACTACACCTGTTTGAAGAGATAAATTAAAAATTGGTTCACAGAGTTCCATTTTGCATTCCTTAAGAACCCTTGCAAAAAGCTCATCAGGACCCAGCGATTTATTTTGTTTCAGTCGGTCTAGATGTTTCATAACCATTTCGCTAGTGACTGTGATATTACATAATTTATCTTCTTCTGGGCCTCTGTAAAAAATAATTACTGGGATATTATTAATGTCTTCCTGTGTGAAAACCGAGAGAAAATAATTATTAAAAATAGAGCACATATCATTCTCTTTGTCAGTAAGATGCCCAGAGTTATTTTTAAGGGGACCTATCTTATCCCTAACTTTTGTTCTATAAACCTGGAAAAAACTTTTTGGGTTAGTTTTTGAATCCCTAGCAACTTTAATTTCATAGTCCCTTTAGCTTTTCTTATTCCGTTTTTAACGTCCCTCTTAATGTCAGTATACTGATTTATAAGATGACCCTCACCTCTTTTTATGCGCCTATAAACTCCTTTCTTCTGCCCTAAAAGATACTTGAGACTATTATTCATCCATTTTGGGTCATTTTTACTTGATCTAATTTCTTTATATGGAATAAATGTTCTTTGGGCAGCCTGTATAGTGTTAAGAAAACTGTCATATTGATACCTCTCTTCGTCACCCCTGTCCACAGTCGATAAGTGTTCTCTAAGTCCATTATAATCTGCTAAGCGAAAATCTGGGGCCGTTACTGAATTATCCCTACTATCATACATCGCTTGAGCCGAGTTCCTCTGTAATTTCTAAATTATTAACAAGGGTTTCCTTGCTTGCCAGAACCAAGTCAAGTAGGTTATTTCCCCTTGTAGGTTCTGTTACAAACTGCTTCAAAAAGCAATCCTGAACTACTTCTAAAAAGTCGTTAGATTCTAAATTCCCTGTCAAGAAATTCCAATCAATCTGACTAAAGTTAAAGTCCCCTAGAATTACTACGTTATCGTGCCTTGTGGCCTTAACAATTTCCTGCCAAAGTAGTCTCCCTTGTTCCCTATCTAAGTTTGGAGGACGGTAAATCACGCCTAAACTCAATTTTTCACACCCCTCTGAAAATTCTATCCAGACAGACTCTGTATGTGTTATTTCAGACTTTATACCCGTTTTTATGCAACAATTTAAATGATCACGGACATAGAGTGCCACCCCACCCCCCTTCCCGATACTTCTGTCTACTTGGAACAATTTAAAACCCTGAATGTGACATTCGGCAGGCAAGTCCCGATTTTTCATATTAAACCATGTCTCAGTTATTGCAAAAACATCAATATTACCCATACTTGCAACTAATCTCAACTCGTCCATCTTATTCCTAGCACTACGACTAATGGTGTAATATATATTGAAAGACCCTCCTTTCTCTTTACCCTTCTTGCCCATTTCTGTTTTTCCACTATACCTATTACTGTCCTTGTCATCTAGTGTCACTAGCTTTCCACTATCCACCTTATTCTGCTTATTACTATTTCTCCTAGAACTTATAATATTACTACACTGGGACTTCACTGTTTTCCCCCCAAAACCCATACCACTAACTATTTCTAGTTTAAAGCCCTAACAGCTCCCTCCACTGCAGTTGCCAGTGCCCCCACCCCAGACCTGGATAAGTGAACCCCATCCCTGGCATACATGTTATTTCTCGCACTACGTGTATTAGTATAAAATATGTTTAGAAAACCTCCCTTCTCTTTTCTCTTCCTGCTGATTTCTGTTGCTCCATTATATCTGTTACTGACCCTGTCCCCTAGTGCCACTGGGTTTTCAATATTCACCAATAACTCCACCTCATTCTACTTATTACTGGTTTCCCTAAAACTCGCACTATCGCTACACTGAGAATTCATTGATTTTCCACAAAAACCCATACCACTATCTATTTCTAGTTTAAAAACCTAACAGCTCCATCCACTGTGTTGGCCAGTGCTCCCACCCCAAACCTAGATAAGTGACCCCATCCCTGGCATACATGTTATTTCTACCATAGAAGAGGTCCCAGTTGTCTATGAATGTTACTGAATTTTCCTTACAGTATTTGTCCAGCCAGCAATTGACGCCAATTGCTCTGGACATTCATTAATTTCCAACTCCTCTCCTGGGCAAAATGCTACATATAACAGGGTTCCCACCCTTCTTCCTAATTATCTCTATTGCTGTCATATACTTACTAATCAGGTCTTCACTCCTACGTCTGTCAACATCGTTGCCTCCCACACTGAGGGAGATAATAGGATTGCTCCCATTACCTTTCATGATATCGTCTAGACGGCTAACAATATCCTCCATCCCAGCCCCAGGAAAACATACCCTCTGCCTCCTCTTCCTCTCCCTAATACAAAAAGCCCTATCCATAAACTTAACCTGACTGTCCCCAACTAAAACAATATTCCTACCTTCACTGGCGGAGTTCGTCGTGATGTTCTCGATGGTCTTCGTTGGGGTTACAAGGGATGTCGACTCACTCTCGTCCCCCAATGCTTCCTTGGTGCCCAGTAGACAGCCCACATTCGTCGGTTAGCACCGAAAATGGGTTGGAAGTTTTCACTGCAGTGGTCTGGTTCTTCGTTGTTTCTGCCACTCCAACAGTCTTCTTGATCTTCAGCTTCATTCCTTGTTGCCCAGCCACTGTCCAGGTTCCCCTCTTGATCTGAGGACTCACAACAAGAGGATTAATACGAATCCTCTTGTTTTCCTCCGTCAATCGCCGTATCTCGAGCTTAGCTACCCTAAGCTCCTCCTTAAGCTGCTGGTAGAGTTGCTCAAGAGAGGACATCTTGGTTCAGAGTCACAGAGTGCACACTAGACACGTCTTCACAGAGCTAAGTACAGGTCACCACTGAGCTAAGTACAGGTCACCACTGAGCTAAGTACAGGTCACCACTGAGCTAAGTACAGGTCACCACTGAGCTAAGTACAGGTCACCACTGAGCTAAATACAGGTCACCACTGAACTAAGTACAGGTCACCACTGAGCTAAGTACAGGTCACTACTGAGCTAAGTACAGGTCACCACAGCTAAGTATAGGTCACTGAGCTAAGTACAGGTCACCTCTGATCTAAGTACAGGTTAATGCTACTATTTAACTCTTTATATTGTAACTTAATTTCGCTATTTAGTTATGAATCATAAAATAACTTCTTGATTCGCCGGTACTCTTCCGGCTCGGGCCTTTCCCAAGTGGTGGCCCGGCCTTGGCTCCCTTTCTCGGGAGTATCTCAGACTAATGTCTGCCATGGGAAGAGGCACAAAGACCCTCTCATTGTTTGGACCAACTGTCCCCAGGCCTAGCCACATTCCCCGCCCTCACGGGGCTCTTAGGGAGAAGCTAGGCCTCTCTGGTCTGTCATCATCCGCGCCCCAGGGGAGCTAATGAGAATGGCAGTCTTGTGAGCTGCAGGTGGTAGCAAACTCTGGCTCAGGCACCTACCCTGTCCTAGAAGGGCTGGGCATGGTGTCTGTCGATAAATTAACAAAATGACGAAGCTAGAAATGATAGGTACTGATGATAGTAGTTTACTGCAGTAGAAATATTAATCTATTTCCATCTTTCCCATTATATATTATGAAAGTTCTTTAATTTCTAATGAAATAATTTCAAACGTTTTTCCCAAAAGATAAAATCTTCGGAGTTACCGATAATCAAGATAGTATAAGAGATACAGTAGCTACACCATAGGTGGTCCTTGTCACTAGGTGGGCTCTGTATGGACAGTCAGGACTCCCGTAGTTCGTATTTATATTGCATTATATTTTATAGGTCAATATTTTCAAAGAATATCCTCACAATATATTGCCAGAGAACAAAATACGTATATTAAAAAAATCTTTAAAATCTTGAGGTCATATAACACAGAGTAACATCACTTGACGATAGTTTCCTAACTTCTGGAACAACTCAGTAACTATGTTGTGATAGAATAATGGGATTTATTACAGATCTTTTTACACATTCCAGCTGAGATACGTCACTTGTCTTAAGAGAAGTAGGAAGCACAGAACTACATTGTAAACTAGAAAGTTTTGAACACAACTTTGTTAAATATCATCAAGAAAGTGAAATGTCGTATTTAAGAAATTACATTAATTTAACCTGGAATTCTCGGGTTTTCACAACGTTGTTTTCCAGTGTTTTTTTTATTGGTGATTAACATATATGTTATGTTTGAAGACACGAAGAAGTGATTTGTGTTTTGTCTTATGAAGACGAGGAAGTGTAAAGGCTGACACAGTTGTACATCTGAGAGAATTATACACACCACTGTTAGTAGATTAACTGTCATAATATTAACTGAGGTTGGGAAAATAGCTTACCCCTGAGGGAAGATCTGGTAGACGCCACTCACACCTTCATGTTTAGTGTGTGAGCAGTCTCGTGCAGGAGAACTGTAAACACAGCAACTTAAATTAACTGATATTGTTCTATAATGAAACACATTCAGTACAGTGATTAATGTCACATAAGTCTTATAATAATATTTTTATTTACTACCAGTACATGTACAAGGTATACACACCATAGCTGACATCAATGACATACTACTATATAGAAAGACTCTTCTTATGCTGAGAATTTCCCGCAAATTAGGTCAGTTTTGTCCCAGGATGCGACCCACACCAGTCCACTAACACCCAGGTACCCATTTTACTGATGGGTGAACATAGACAACCGGTGTAAGGAAACACGCCCAATGTTTCTATCTGTGCTGGGAATCGAACCTAGACCCTCGCCTTGCTAAGCGAGAGATTTAGCCACCAGGCCACCAGAGCCCCTTGGTTAAATATAATTATTATAATAATAATAAAATTTTTATTATATACAAAAGAACATACATAGTATTTTTTTACAATTAGTCGAGTATCTCTCAGTGTATATTACTGATATAAACACTATGACATTCAGTATATATATATACACAGAAAATTGTGCATTTCTCAGTGAATAGTATATAACCTCGGTTTTCGTATGCCCTAGGTGGAGAAAATTCTTGGAGAAAATTTTCTATAAAATGTATTTTTTGTTAATATTTTTGGGTGTCTGGAACGGAACCTATTAATCCATTCCAGACACCAAAAAAAATTAACAAAAAAATCATTTTATACATAATTTTCTCCAAGTAGGTCATACGAAAACCGAGGCTCCACTGTACTAAGAGGTTTGTTTAATCTCTAACTAAATGAATGCAGTTGTTCTTGAAACAATACAAGGAAAAAATGCGACTTTAGTGACCTAAGTGGAACAGAGAAACTTTAAAGCAAATAAAGTTACTAACATGACAGTACAGTCAGAATCATAAATAATATTAACACATTTGTCAAGTGTGACACCACCTACGACTGCTTCACCTCACCTGCCTACAGTATATAAGTCACTTCACACATATTACAATATTAGTTACGAGAGCTATGGCAAACCCGATTACTCTGTCTGTTATTCTAAGGGAATCAGCTCTCATAACCAACACTGCAATACCCTAACAATATAATAAAGGGTTTTTGTCCGGGGTATAATAATAAATAGACACATTAGCTTATAAATATATATATTTCATTTACTAGTAAAACTTTACATAACTATAGTACAGTCTCTGTACGACATATAAAATAAAAGCATGATCTTTGTACAATAAAATTAAGCGTAAGAATTTTGTACTAAGCAATAATATCACATTGTTGAACGACTATGCTGAACTCTTGTCACACGACACCACAACAATGTAACAGACATCGCAATAACTGTTACAAGACATATCACAAACTCAATGACAAGACATATGTTTCACACCACATATCACAAGACATTACCACATGTCACAAGACATTACCACATTAACTCTGTCACATTACTGTCACACGACACGACGCCCTATGTCTCACACAGGAAAACACGCACCAATAGGGAATACATTAGGGAACACAGTCACAAAAAAACAAAGCAAACACAAACCAGACCTATGCAAATATTATGCATTTGGTATCTGCAGGCATGGAATTTCTGGGAAAACAGATGGGACATGCAACTTTGACCACCCCAGAAAATGTCGTGCCCTTATGACAACAGGAAAATGCAACCTCACTTTCTGTAAGTTTTTCCACCCTGAAATGTGTCACTCATCAGTTCAGGAAAAACAGTGCTATAACCTATATTGCCAGGCACACCACCTAAAGGGTGCAAGACGACACAGAACATCCAGACCATGGCAAAACCTGGGTAGCCAAAGCCACTCCAGAGAGAGAGGTTTTTTAGCGCAAGGAAGGAAAAAAAGCTGGCAGGAAATGACAGAAATCATACACCAACTGCAATCATTTCTGGAGTGGAATCACAGTCAATGGCCTCCACTCCAGAACAACAGATATTAGTGCCAGGAAAAAAAGACCCCCCATACCACCAATACCACCAATCCAACGACATTCATCTTTGCAAATATACAGGGTCTAAAACCAGCAACAAACAACAAGATACCTTACATCCGTGGACTGCTTACAGAGTCAAATGCAATGTTTGTGGCTTTCACAGAGACCCACATAAAGGATCACTTGGACAATGAAATATGGATCCCTGGCTACAACCTATACAGATGTGACAGAGTGAACAGGCAAAAGGGGGGGAGGGGTTGGCCTGTATATCACAGAGTCACTTATATGCTCAGAACTACTAAATGCCTCAAATGATGTAGTTGAAGTTTTAGCAGTAAAGATCGAGAATCAAAACCTGGTCATCGTGGTTGTATACAAGCCTCCAGATGCAACGTCCCAACAAATCCAGGAACAGCTTCTGAAAATTGACCAATGTCTGGAAAACCTTCCAGCCCCTGCCCCCAACATCTTGCTCCTGGGGGACTTCAACCTAAGGCACCTAAAATGGAGGAATATTGCAAATAATGTGGTAGCAGAGATAACACCAGGAGGCAGCTCAGATGAAAACTCGCACACACACGAGCTTTTAAATTTCTGCACCAAATTCACCTTAAACCAGCAAATAATAGAGCCTACAAGATTGGAAAATACACTGGACCTCATCTTCACTAACAATGATGAACTGATACGAAATGTCATCATATCAAAAACAATATACTCAGATCACAACATAATAGAGGTCCAGACATGCATGAGGGGGGCCCCAGATCGACAAAATGTGATCAGTCGCGAGGGAGCCTTCTCCAATTTCAACTTCAATAACAAAAACATAAGGTGGGACCAAGTAAACCAAATCCTAAATGATATAAACTGGGAAGATTGCCTAAGCATCACGGATCCTAACCTATGTCTAGAACAAATTAACTCTGTGGCACTTGAGGTTTGCTCAAGGCAAATTCCCTTAAGGAAAAGGAGGAGAAGATGTAAACTAGAAAGAGAGAGGCGCTCCCTATACAGGCGAAGGCAAAGAATAACAGAGCGGCTACAAGAGGCCAATATATCTGAAATACGTAGGGAGGCACTGGTCAGAGAAATAGCAAACATCGAATTAAAACTAAAGGAATCTTACAGGAATCAAGAAACGCGGGAAGAACTAAAAGCCATAAATGAAATTGAAAGAAACCCAAAGTATTTCTTTTCTTATGGCAAAACAAAGTCGAGAACAACATCCAGTATTGGGCCCCTACTAAAACGAGATGGGTCTTACACAGATGACAGCAAGGAAATGAGTGAGTTACTAAAGTCCCAGTATGACTCAGTTTTTAGTGAGCCGCTAACCAGACTAAAAGTTGAAGACCTAAATGAATTTTTTATGAGAGTGCCACAGAACCTGGTAGACGCAAGCCTATCTGACATTCACCTGACGCCACATGACTTTGAAAAAAGCGATAAATGACATGCCCATGCACACGGCTCCAGGCCCCGACTCATGGAACTCAGTGTTCATCAAGAACTGCAAGAAGCCCCTATCACATGCTTTTAACATCCTATGGAGAGGGAGCATAGACACTGGGGTCGTCCCGCAGTTACTAAAAACAACAGACATAGCCCCACTCCACAAAGGCGGCAGTAAAGCAATAGCAAAGAACTACAGACCAATAGCGCTAACGTCCCATATCATAAAAATCTTTGAAATGATTCTAAGAAGCAAGATCGCCACTCATCTAGATAACCATCAATTACACAACCCAGGGCAGCATGGGTTTAGAGCAGGTCGCTTCTGTCTGTCCCAACTACTGGACCACTATGACAAGGTCCTGGATGCTCTAGAGGACAAACAGAATGCAGATGTTATATACACAGACTTTGCAAAAGCCTTTGATAAGTGTGACCATGGTGTGATAGCACACAAAATGCGTGATAAAGGAATAACAGGAAAAGTTGGTAGATGGATCTATAATTTCTTGACAAGTAGAACACAAAGAGTAGTAGTCAACAGAGTAAAGTCTGAGGCAGCTAATGTGAAAAGCTCTATTCCACAAGGCACAGTACTCGCTCCCATCCTGTTCCTCATCCTCATATCGGACATAGACAGGGATATAAGCCACAGTGCCGTGTCTTCCTTTGCAGATGACACCCGAATCTGTATGACAGTGTCCACCGTTGAAGACACGGCTAGACTCCAAGCAGACATAAACCAAATCTTTAAATGGGCTGCAGAAAACAATATGAAGTTCAATGATGAGAAATTTCAATTACTCAGATATGGAAAACGTGAAGAAATTAAAATCTCATCGGAGTACAAAACTAATTCCAACCACACAATAGAGCGAAAAACTAATGTCAAAGACCTGGGAGTGATCATGTCAGAGGATCTCACCTTCAAGGACCATAACAAAGTAGCAATTGCATCTGCTCGAAAAATGACAGGATGGATAATGAGAACCTTCAAAACCAGGGATGCCAAGCCCATGTTGACACTTTACAGATCGCTTGTTCTATCTAGGCTGGAATATTGCTGCACACTAACTGCACCTTTCAGGGCGGGTGAAATTGCTGACCTTGAAAATGTGCAGAGAACCTTCACCGCACGCATAAGTGCGATAAACCACCTCAACTACTGGGAACGCTTGAAGTTCCTAAACCTGTACTCTCTAGAACGCAGGCGGGAGAGATACATTATTATATACACATGGAAAATTCTCGAGGGCTTAGTACCAAACTTGCACACAAAAATCACTCTCTACGAAAGCAAAAGACTCGGCAGGTGATGTAACATCCCCCCAATGAAGAGCAGGGGTGCCACTAGCACGTTGAGGGACAACACAATAAGTGTCAGGGGCCCAAGATTGTTCAACTGCCTCCCAGCATACATCAGGGGGATTACCAACAAACCCCTGGCTGTCTTCAAGCAGGCACTGGACAGGCACCTAAAGTCGGTACCTGACCAGCCAGGCACCTAAAGTCGGTACCTGACCAGCAGGCTGTGGTTCGTACGTTGGACTGCGTGCGGCCAGCAGTAACAGCCTGGTTGATCAGGCTCTGGTCCAACAGGAGGCCTGGTCACGGACCGGGCCGCGGGGGCGTTGACCCCTGGAATTCTCTCCAGGTAGACTCCAGGTAGTCCTTAGTGACTGAAAGACAATATCTAGCTCTTAAACAATGTGTTTGTTCTCGCAGTGTTGCCCGAGATTTGTCACAGTGCTGAGAAATGTGAAGTACAGATTTAATCCTTATAGATATGTGCATTCTCTATTAATGTAACTGAGTGGTCAGGCACTAGTAAAACTGTCACTCCTGTCTGGAATCCAGTCCCTCCAATTTTCATGCAAGATAGTGTACAGTTACCTCGGGTTTCAGAGGACTCTCAGACAATCCTGGGTCCTGAGACTACTATCCCTGCAATGGCTACTTGTTCAAGTGGTAGTTCCTCCCCAGGCGACGCCTTGTTGAAGATAGATTACTTGTAATGAGTTATGCCTTCTCTTGCTGATGTCACAAGCCATGCAGAAAGATGTTTCTGTGGCTAGTGCAGTCACTGGAGTGTCTATTGTTGTCTCTGGTGTTCCAGATGGTGATAACATCTTAGTTGACAGTGATTCCCACAAGGTAAAAAGTTTGTTTGTCGAGCCGTCTTTACATGTTGTTAAAGACGGAAAGATCTTTCTCTTCATAGTTAATACCTCGGGTCACAGTGTTCAACTCAGAGTGAATACCAATATTGTAGACCTTGTTTTCATTACCCTTATCCTGTGCATGCAGTAAGAGATAATAGATCCGTTTCTCCCTTGCTAGTATTTCGTGTCATAGCATAAACTATTTCAACCGGGTAGAGTCCATCCACTCCACCGAGCTTGTTCATTCCTTCAGTAAGAAAGTACAGTAATCTTAAGTCCCTAGTAACAGTTAATGAGGTGAATTCTGTAATGAGATTCTTGAAAGTTTGTGTACCTTATACAAGATCTCTAAATCAACCATTGTTCCTCACTATCCTGCCAGTAATGGTCTAGCAGAAAGAACCAATAAGAAAGTACTAGATGTGTTGAGAGCTACTATTAATCCCAATAGTGCAACCTGGGATGAAGTTATACCTGACGTTTAATGTGCAATAATTCTGTTTACAATGCTTCTATAGGTGATACTCCACATTACGTGTTGTACGGTGTAGATAAGCGTTTGCCTTACGAGTTATTGTATTCTGATGTGAAACAAAATTATAACCATGATGATTTCATAGCTACTCATACCAGTTTAACTCAAAGTGTCTTCAAAAGAATCCGTGAAACACTTCATAAATCGACAGCAGAATTTACAAGTCACTAATACTCGAGCAAAACCAACCAAAATTAAAGTAGGTTCGTGAGTTATGCTGACCAACTTTAATAAAGTATCTGCAATGCCTAAGCTTGATCAAAAGTTTGTTGGTCCATATCGAGTAGTCGAACATATCAATGGCAACAAATATAAAGTTAGAGAAATCAGTACTGGTCAGAATAAAGAATCGCATTTACATCATATGAAGTTAGTATGCGATGAGGATGAGGTCCCTGACAACCAGACAAATGTGACAGACTCTGACAATCCTCCTGACTCTGTACCCTCTACCTCTAATAATCAGTCAGAAGAACAACCTGAATGTCGTTATTCCCTACGTACATGACAAGTATGGAGAAATCCTCAAGTATCATTTGTAAGTACTAATTTAGATCCACTTCAACAATGGCATGTGTTAGCCATTGCTACAATTTTTGATTTCCCTAGAGATGATAACCATTCTGCATACATGAATCTCACCCTAGCAGAGTTGGGGTTAAATGTATATAAGTTATACTGACAGAAAGTCTAGCTTAAGAGAGTCCTTCAACTGTGCTACTATATCTACTTGTTAATGTTAAAAACAAAAATTGTGTTCACGTTCTCTCAGAATTTTGAGATTTAACAGTAAATGACTTGTGTACACCAAGTCTGCCTTTTCTGTTAAACACTATCTTCTTTGTAAATATATTCTCCCTTAGAATCCGTAGATCACATGAATACAGATCGATTGATCAATTCTATCCCTTGCACATGTACTATAAGTGTAATGTATTATTATCGATTACATCCTATTACCATCCCTATGATTAGTTCTAAGTTACGTGTGTATTTGCTATTGTATAGAATCAGCCCAGAGCTGCCTGCCTGTTCAGCGAGACCCAATACGTAACATGACCGAGCTGTCAGTGGTGTGACACTGATTACTTGTATTTCTAGTGTAGCATATGTAGATGTGCCCAGCTATGTTATACTAAGCTTCCCTGTCCAGCTAGGCTCAGTGACGTCACGAGTCACGCTCATGTGAGCAGCTAGTTAGAGGCATACCCTCTCACTTTCACCCTAGGCATTGACGAGACAAGTAGGCCTGGGCTTCCCCTCACAAGACTCTTTTAATATAAGTTACCAACCGACCTATTGTGTATTTCTTCAACTGTCACACATCTCCAGAACACCCACCCGACATGTTACCACATGACTGACACTCATTACCACATGATTGACACACATTACTGCATGACTATCACACGTTACTACATGACTGTCACACATGTTACCACATGACTGGAACACAAGTTACCACATGACTGTCACACATGTTGCCACATAACTGTTATACATTTAGTCACATGACTGTCACAAATATTACCACACGACTGTCACACATTTTAGCACATGATTGTCACAGATGTTACCAAATGACTGTCATGCATGTTACCTCATGACTGCCACACATGTTACCACATGACTGCCATGCATGTTACCAAATGACTGCCACATTTGTTACCACACAACTTTCACATACATATAGTAGCACATGACTGCCACACGTATTACCACATGACTGTCGTAATTTTACCACATGACTGTCATGTGTTACAACATGACTGGCATACATGGTACTACATGACTCACATTTTACCACATGACTGTCACACATGCTATCACATGACTGTCACATTTGTTACCACATGACTCACATACTGTAGCACATAATTGTCACACGTATTACCTCTTGTCTGTCATCATGTTACCACATGACTGCCATGTGTTACAACATGACTGTCATGTGTTACCACATGACTGTCATGTGTTACCACATGACTGTCATGTGTTACAACATGACTGGCACACATATTACCACATGACTGTCGCAAATTTTGCTACATGACCAGTCAAACATTGCTACATATTACCAAACACTGGCAATACTGTCGAACATCTTATCATAGACTGACAACACTGTCAAACATCTTACCACAGACTGGCAACACTGTCAAACATCTTACCACAGACTGGCAACACTGTCAAACATCTTATAGTTGTAGTTGTAATGGTGGTCTTCTCTTCCTTGTTAATTACGTTGCTAACATTTGTCCAGTTATATTTTATCAATGTAACTTCGTATGTACAGTATTTTTTATAGTTACAGTATGAATCAGATAAAACTCGCAGATAATTGGTTAACTTTATGCTATTATTATATTTTAAAATACTTAACTAACCTTGTGGTGGTTATTTCCGTCTGGTTCTGACATTCTGGTACCTGATGCTGTGTGTTGATGTGTTGTGTCAGTTGTTGCACCTGTGTCTCACATCTGGCATGACTTTCTTCTCTCAGACGATAATCCTCCTCTAACCTACGTATTGTTTCTTCTATTTGTTGTATTGAGTCTATGTTTTCGTGAAGAACTTCTATAGCGTCCCTATGCATTTGTAGTATGTCTGTGTTCCTCAAAACATTTTCTGTAATTTCCTTCAGCGTCGTGACAACATTGCTCTTGAACTGATCATCTGCTGAAAAAAAAAATGTTAAAAATGTAAACAGAAAACTTGAAGTACTTATTTTACTACTCAAATCAATTATTTTTTTATAGAATCACATAAAAATAAAGCAAGTCATAGGAGTCATATTAAATAACTATGGTATAATATTCAGAGGTGAAACTAGTTCAGCTCATGGAAAGAGATAATAGAACAGAATCTCTAAGTTAAGAAGAGACTCTTGTACAGTGTTCTAACACATTAAAACTGCTAACCACACAAATAACTGGGAAAGTGCTAATATCTCACACAAAACTTAAGACACATAAATGATAAAAATAATCAGTTATAAACAATTAATTTTAAGCAAAAGTGAGCCTAGTATTTTTAAATAAGTTAAAATATAATAGCCATGACAAAATTCCAGTCCCAACACTAAAACAAAAGAGGCTAATAATCGAAGATGTAATGGAAGATCCTCGAGCAAAAAGGAGGACTAGTTCCTCTGTCTACCAAAGAGTATTCACAAATAACCTGCACATAGAAGAGAGGAGTTTACCACGACGTTTCGGTCTGACTTTGACCATTTACAAAGTCACACTAACAAAAAGCAGAGAAGGAGGGAGTATATATATAGGCCAGCAGACAGGGACGGGACAAGAGAGGTAGTAGGAAAGGAGGAAGAGAGGTAGTTGTAGAGGCAGTAGTAGTAGTAGTAGTAGTAGAAGTAGTAGTGGAGTCAGTCATATACTAAGAAAGAGGAGCACTGCAAGGGGGCTAGGGGCCAACAAAGGGTAGGAACGAGAACAAAGGGGGGAGAAAAATAATAATGAACCAAACACCCAAGGCAGAAGAAAGAAAACCCAAATGAGAAACAGGAAAGGGGAAGAGGGAGAATGGGGAAAAATGATCAGGTTAAGTCACGGGTGTTCTGAAGTTTGAAGCATTTTACAATGTAATGGGAGAGGAAAGCATCTACAGAGACAAAGCCAGGGCTAAGATTCATACAGGGAAAGTTGTGTATAAGGGAGGATTCAACCAGACGGCGACTATGAAAGTTAGAAGTAGGGTAGACAGTTTTAGCAGAAGACCAATCAATAGGATGACTGTGATCTCTGACATGACAGAAAGGAGCATTGTTAGTGTCGGCCTAACACTACTTTTGTGCTTCTTAAGTCTGTCAGAAAGAGATCTGCCAGTTTCTCCAAAGTACTGAAGAGGACAAGTGGAACAAGAAATAGAGTAGACACCAGGAGCATCTATAGAGGGAGGAGAGGTATGAACTAGATTAGTGTGAAGAGTGTTAGTCTGGCGAAAGTAAGTTTGATGTCTAAGGAACGGAGAGAGTTGTTGAGATTAGAAAGACTGAAAATATAGGGAAGGCAGAGGACAGGAGAGTTCCCAGGAGTAGAGAGTTTGGGAGAGAAGAAAGTCCGTTTAGCACGTGAGAAAGCAGAGTCTATGAAATGGGAAGGGCAGCTAAGACGGGAAAATGAATTATGAAGAGTGGAAATTTCTAATTCAAGGAACTGAGGATTACAAATGCGGAGAGCACGGAGAAAGAGGGAGATAAGAACACTTTTCTTGACAGAGGAAGCATGATAAGAAAAGTAGTGAATATACATGCCACTGTGCATAGGTTGTGATACACGGAAAAGACAAAACCTGTTACTGAGCGGTGGACATGAACATCAAGGAAAGGAAGCAAAGAATAAGATTTTCATTAAACTTTAAACTTAATAGAAGGGGCAAGATTATTAAGAGCATCAAGAAATGGTGGAAGAGATAAGAGTCATGAGGTATTGTGCCTTTTTGTTATTTATGGACACCAAATAGTATACCATCCAAGAATAGCCCAAAAACAACCATTCTTCCTGTTGAAGACTTACTTAGGTATTTAAACCTTCTTATATTGTGATTTGATGTACCCCTAAAAGGGGATAAATAGTTGACAGAATTTAAAAAAAATTCTTCTTCCAACTTATCATTATTATTTAGTTAGAAACCAGAAGGTCTTTCTTTTCTACAAAATTTTCTGTGTTAGTTTTCAGTAAATGACCAAAAGTCTAGGAACACTT
>WNWK01039590.1:0-17378 GCA_009830355.1 Cherax destructor
TATCAGAAATCTTCCCTATGAGGATAGACTGAGGGCCCTGAATCTGCACTCTCTAGAAAGGCGTAGAATTAGGGGGATATGATTGAGGTGTACAAATGGAAAACAGGAATAAACAAAGGGGATGTAAATAGCGTGCTGAAAATATCCAACCAAGACAGGACTCGCAGCAATGGTTTCAAGTTGGAAAAGTTCAGATTCAGGAAGGATATAGGAAAGCACTGGTTTGGTAATAGAGTTGTGGATGAGTGGAACAAACTCCGAGTACCGTCATAGATGTTAAGACGTTGTGTAGTTTTAAAAATAGGTTAGATAAATACATGAGTGGGTGTGGATGGGTGTGAGCTTGTACTAGGTCAGATGCAGTGCTCCTTCCTTAAGTGAATGTAACCTGACCTGTACTAATTCCTTAAGTGGAAGTGACCTGACCAGGTGGTCGGCTGGACAATTATATGAGTGGGTGCGGTTGGGTGTGAATTGGTCCTGACTAGGTTGTGCTACTAGGTCAGATGCAGTGCTCCTTCCTTAAGTGAATGTAACCTGACCTGGCTGGGTCGGGGCATTGGCTTAAGCCGTTGGAGATTTGGACCTGCCTCGCATGGGCCAGTAGGCCTGCTGCAGTGTTCCTTCTTTCTTATGTTCTTATGTTCTTAACGTTCAATCAAAGACTCCCCATTACCATTTACCCCTCACACTCAATACTTACCTACCACACCCTCTGTAACTCTTTTTCTCACTTTGGCATTTGGCTGTGGTTCGTATGTCACCTTGCGTGCGGCCAGCAGTAACAGCCTGGTTGATCAGACCCTGATCCACCATGAGGCGTGGTCTCAGACCGAGCCGCGGGGGCGTTGACCCCTGAAACTCTTTCCAGGTAAACTCCAGTTAGGTCCCCTACCACAATTACTCTCTCTTTTGGTTCAAAACTCCTTAAACACTTACCACCTCCCAAAATCTCTCTCTCTCTCTCTCCTCTACTTTACTCTTTTCTCCAGCTGCATAAACACTTATTATAGCCCACGTTTTGCATATCACTCTTATTTTAATCCACATAATCCTTGAATTTATACATTAATGTTCCATATTCTGCCGTAACTGATCCTTCAACATTATTGCAATCCGTTCCTTAGCTCTAACTCTCTCAGATACTCCTGACTTAATCCCATTTATTTATCCCCACTGAAGCTCCCCTACCCCCTTTAGCTTTGTTTCACTTAGAGCCACGACATCCAACTTCTTTTCATTCATAACACTGGCAATCATCTCTTTCTTATCTGTATTACAACCACATACATTCAAACATCCAAGCTTTATAAAGTGTTTCTTCTTATTTTTAGTAATTTATACAATTATACAATTGCTCCCGGCATTTTAGTCGCCTCTTATGACACGCGTGATTTACGGAGGAAAATGTATGTGTTTTCTTGCGTATTTGAGACAAAGAAAAGGCACCAACAATCCTACCATTGTGTAAAACAAACAGAGGTTTTCGTTTCACACACATTATACAGGACTACCACAGGACGGTAGTACCTCCCTGGGTGGCACTACCAACTTACTTCCACAGGACGGTAGTACCTCCCTGGGTGGCTGCTGTCTGCCAACCTACTACCACAGGACGGTAGTACCTCCCTGGGTGGTTGCTGTCTACCAACCTACTACCACATGACAATAGTACCTCCCTGGGTGGCACTACCAACCTACTACCACAGGACGGTAGTACCTCCCTGGGTGGTTGCTGTCTACCAACCTACTACCATTTAGTAAATTGTACAGGAAGAGTTACTAGCCCTTTACTCCCGGTATTTCAGTCGCCTCTTACGACACAAATGGCTTACGGAGGAAACATTCTTTTCCACTTTCGAATGGAGATAAAAGGAAATAAATAAGAACAAGAACTATTAAGAATATAGAGGAAAACTCAGATGAGTGTGTATACACATACATGTATATGAATGAGTAGTGTGACCTAAGTATAAGTAGAAGTAGTGAGATATACCTGTTATCCCGATTGTTTATGAGACAGAAAGAAGACACCAACAATCCTACCATCATGTAAAACAATTACAGGTTCCCGTTTCACACTCACTTGGCAGGACGGTAGTACCTCCCAGGGTGGTTGCTGTCTACCAATCTACTACCTAAAATTATTATTATTATTATTATTATTATTATTATTATTGTAGGTATAAACTAAAGTTGAAGGTCACATACAGTGCTGGTTGAATTGGAGGCAATTATACGTGACCCAAAAACGGGATTTTATGTATCAATGAAGCCATATTAATCAGTTTGAAGAACTGTTGCCCATTGTCTAGTTATAGTGACCAGCTGGAACATTATCTAGTTATAGTGACCAGCTGGAACATTATCTAGTTATAGTGACCAGCTGGAACATTATCTAGTTATAGTGACCAGCTGGAACATTTGTTAAACATCGATTTTCAAGAGTGCCCAAGTGAAGCATATGTTGTCCACTGATTATTTTGTGTTGCAGAGTGCCCAAGTGGCTTAAGCATATGTTGTCCACTTATTGTTTTGTGTTGCAGAGTACCCAAGTGAAGCTTATGTTGTCCACTGATTGTTTTGTGTTGCAGAGTACCCAAGTGAAGCTTATGTTGTCCACTGATTGTTTTGTGTTGCAGAGTACCCAAGTGAAGCTTATGTTGTCCACTGATTGTTTTGTGTTGCAGAGTGCCCAAGTGAAGCTTATGTTGTCCACTGATTGTTTTGTGTTGCAGAGTGCCAAAGTGAAGCATACGTTGCTCACTATTTATTTTGTGTTGCAGAGTGCCCAAGGGGAAAATTTGGTGCAGACTGCAGTGAGAATTGCCACGGATGTAAGAATAATATATGCAACCGCTTCACAGGGACTTGCATCAGCAGGTGTCAAGCAGGAGTTGACTGTGAGGAAGGTGAGTGTGAGGACCAGTATTGTGATAATTGTGAGTGTATGTGAATCAATGGTGAATGTGTGCCCAGGTCTTATACTAATAGTGAGTATGTTGACCAAAATTGTCCTGACAGTGAGTGTTGATCAATATCACATTAACAGTGAGTGTGTTGACAAATATACCGAGTGTGTAAGAACCTGTGTCATACTAGTGGTAAATGTGTTTACCAGTGTTGTATTAATAGTGAGAGTGTTAACCAGTGTTGTATTAATAGTGAGAGTGTTGACCAGTGTTGTTTTAATAGTGAGTGTTGACCAGTGTTGTATTAATAGTGAGAGTGTTGACCAGTGTTGTATTAATAGTGAGTGTGTTGACCAGTGTTGTATTAATAGTGAGTGTGTTGACCAGTGTTGTATTAATAGTGAGTGTGTTGACTAGTGTTGTATTAATAGTGAGAGTGTTGACCAGTGTTGTATTAATAGTGAGAGTGTTGACCAGTGTTGTATTAATAGTGAGAGTGTTGACCAGTGTTGTATTAATAGTGAGAGTGTTGACCAGTGTTGTATTAATAGTGAGTGTTGACCAGTGTTGTATTAATAGTGAGAGTGTTGACCAGTGTTGTAGTGATAGTGTGTTGACCAGTGTTGTAGTGATAGTGAGTGTGTTGACCAGTGTTGTTCTAATGGTAAATGTGTTGACCAGTACTCACTTAATTGTACTCACATAATTGTGGTTGCAGGGGTCGAGTCATAGCTCCTGGCCCCACCTCTTCATTGGTCACTGCTAGGTCACTCTCTTCCTTCTCCGTGAGCTTTATCATACCTCTTCTTAAAGCTATGTATGGATCCTGCCTCCACTACATCACTTTCCAGACTATTCCACTTCCTGACAACTCTGTGGCTGAAGAAATACTTCCTAACCTCCCTGTGACTCATAAGAGTCTTCAACTTCCAATTGTCGCAGCTTGTTGTTGTGTCCCATCTCTGGAACATCCTGTCTCTGTTCACCTTGTCGATTCCTCTCAGTATTTTGTATGTCGTTACCATATCCACCCCCATCCCTCCTGTCCTCCAGTGTTGTACTAATGGTAAAAGTGTCGAAAATTCTTGCACTAATAGAGAGTGTGTTAACCAATATTGATCTAAAAATGAATGTGTTGAATAATGTTGTTATATAGGTGTGTACACTAATGTTGCAATGGTGAGTGTGAGTAGACCAGTGTTGTAATAATAGTGAGTGTGTATACTAGTGATGTAATAATAGTGAGTGTGTGGACCATTGTTGTGATAATAGTGAGTGTGTATACTAGTGATGTAATAATGGTGAGTGTGTGGACCAGTGTTGCAATAATAGTGAGTGTGTGAACTAGTGATGTAATAATGGTGAATGTGTGGACCAGTGTTGCAATAATAGTGAGTGTGTGGACCAGTGTTGTGATTATGGTCAGTGTGTGGACCAGTGTTGTAATAATGGTGAGTGTGAGTACCAGTGTTGTGATAATGGTGAGTGTGTGGACCAGTGTTGTAATAATAGTGGGTGTGTGGACTAGTGATGTAATAATGGTGAGTGTGTGAACCAGTGTTGTAAAAATAGTGAGAGTGTGGACTAGTGATGTAATAATGGGGAGTGTGGACCAGTGTTGTAATAATAGTCAGTGTGTGGACTAGTGATGTAATATTGGTGAGTGTGTGGACCAGTGTTGTAATAATAGTGAGTGTGTGGAATAGGGATGTAATAGAGAATGTGTGGACCAGTGTTGTGATAATGGTGTGTGGACCAGTGTTGAAATAATGGTGAGTGTGAGGACCAGTGTTGTGATAATGGTGAGTGTGTGGACCAGTGTTGTACTAAAAGTGTGTGGACCAGTGTTGCAATAATAATGAGCGTGTGGTCCAGTGTTGTAATAATAGTGAGTGTGTGCACTAGTGATGTAATAATGGTCAGTGTGTGGACCAGTGTTGTAATAATGGTGAGTGTGTGGACCAGTGTTGTAATAATAGTGAGTCTGTGGACCAGTGTTGTGAAAATGGTGAGTGTGTGGATCAGAGTTGTAATAATAATGAGTGGACCAGTGTTCTAATAATAGTAAGTGAGTGGACCAGTGTTGTAATAATAGCGAGTGTGTGGACCAGTGTTGTGATAGGGTGAGTGTATGGACCAGTGTTGAGATAATGGTGAGTGTGTGCACCAGTGTTGTAATAATAGTGAGTGTGTGGATCAGTGTTGTAATAATATTTAGTGTGTCGACCAGTGTTGTAATAATAGTGAGTGTGTGGACCAGCGTTGTGATAGTGTGTGGCCCAGTGTTTTAAAAATGGTGAGTATGTGGATCAGTGTTCTAATAGTGAGTGCGTGGTCCAGTGTTGCAATAATAGTGAGGGTGTGGATCAGTGTTGTGATTATGGTGAGTGTGTAGACCAGTGTTGTAATAATAGTGAGTGTGTAGTCTAGTGTTGTAATAATGGGGAGTGTGTGGACCAGTGTTGTAATAATAGTGAGTGTGTGGAATTGTGATGTAATGGAGAGTGTGTGGACCAGTGTTGTGATAATGGTGTGTGGACCAGTGTTGTAATAATGGTGAGTGTGTGGACAAATGTTGCAATAATAGTGAGTGTGTGGTCCAGTGTTGTGATAATGGTGAGTGTGTGGACCAGTGTTGAGATAATGGTGAGTGTGTGTACCAGTGTTGTAATAATAGTGAGTGTGTGGATCAGTGTTGTAATAATAGTTAGTGTGTGGACCAGTGTTGTAATAATAGTGAGTGTGTGGACCAGCGTTGTGATAGTGTGTGGCCCAGTGTTTTAAAAATGGTGAGTGTGTGGATCAGTGTTGTAATAATAGTGAGTGTGTGGACCAGTGTTGTAATAATAGTGTGTGGACCAGTGTTGTAATAATAGTGAGTGTGTGGACCAGTGTTGTAATAATAGTGAGTGTGGACCAGCGTTGGGATAGTGTGTGGCCCAGTGTTTTAAAAATGGTGAGAATGTGGACCAGTGTTGAAATAGTGAGTACGTTGTACAGTGTTGTAATAATAGTGTGTGGACCAGTGTTGTAATAATAGTGAGTGTGTGGACCAGTGTTGTAATAATAGTGTTTGGACCAGTGTTGTAATAGTGAGTGTGTGGACCAGTGTTGTAATAATAGCGAATGTGTTGACCAGTGTTGTAATAATATTGAGTGTGTGGAATTGTGATGTAATGGAGAGTGTGTGGACCAGTGTTGTGATAATGGTGTAGACCTGGACCTGGAGAGAATTCCAGGGGTCAACGCCCCCGCGGCCCGGTCTGTGACCATGCCTCATGTTGGACCAGAGCCTGATTAACTAGGTTGTTACTGCTGGCCGCACACAGTCCAACGTACGAACCACAGCCTGGCTAGTCAGGTACAGACTTTAGGTGCCTGTCCAGTGCCTGCTTGAAGACAGCCATGGGTTTGTTGGTAATCCCCCTTATGTATGCTGGGAGGCAGTTGAACAATCTTGGGCCCCTGACACTTATTGTGTTGTCCCTCAACGTGCTAGTGGAACCCCTGCTTTTCATTGTGGGGATGTTACATCGCCTGCCGAGTCTTTTGCTTTCGTAGGGAGTGATTTTCGTGTGTAAGTTTGGTACTAATCCCTCGAGAATTTTCCACATGTATATAACAATGTATCTCTCCCGCCTGCGTTCTAGGGAGTACAGGTTTAGAAACTTGAAGCGTTCCCAGTAATTGAGATGGTTTATCGCAGTTATGCGTGCCGTGAACGTTCTCTGCACATTTTCAAGGTCAGCAATTTCACCTGCCTTGAAAGGTGCAGTTAGTGTGCAGCAATATTCCAGCCTAGATAGAACAAGCGATTTGTAAAGTGTCAACATGGGCTTTGCATCCCTGGTTTTGAAGGTTCTCATTATCCATCCTGTCATTTTTCTAGCAGTGCAGTGTCTTCAACGGTGGACACTGTCATACAGATTCGGGTGTCATCTGCAAAGGAAGACACGGCACTGTGGCTTATATCCCTGTCTATGTCCGATATGAGGATGAGTAACAGAATGGGAGCGAGTACTGTGCCTTGTGGAACAGAGCTTTTCACAGTAGCTGCCTCAGACTTTACTCTGTTGACTACTACTCTTTGTGTTCTACTTGTTAGGAAATTATAGATCCATCTACCAACTTTTCCTGTTATTCCTTTATCACGCATTTTGTGTGCTATCACACCATGGTCACACTTGTCAAAGGCTTTTGCAAAGTATGTGTATATAACATCTGCATTCTGTTTGTCCTCTAGAGCATCCAGGACCTTGTCATAGTGGTCCAGTAGTTGGGACAGACAGGAGCGACCTGCTCTAAACCCATGCTGCCCTGGGTTGTGTAATTGATGGGTATCTAGATGAGTAGCGATCTCGCTTCTTAGAACCCTTTCAAAGATTTTTATGATATGGGACGTTAGCGCTATTGGTCTGTAGTTCTTTGCCATTGCTTTACTGCCGCCTTTGTGGAGTGGGGCTATGTCTGTTGCTTTTAGTAACTGCGGGACGACCCCAGTGTCCATGCTCCCTCTCCATAGGATGTTAAAAGCACGTGACAGGGGCTTCTTGCAGTTCTTGATGAACACTGAGTTCCATGAGTCGGGGCCTGGAGCGGAGTGCATGGGCATGTCATTTATCGCCTTTTCAAAGTCATGTGGTGTCAGGGTAATGTCAGATAGGCTTGCGTCTACCAGGTTCTGTGGCACTCTCATAAAAATTTCATTTAGGTCTTCAACTTTTAGTCTGGTTAGCGGCTCACTAAAAACTGAGTCATACTGGGACTTTAGTAACTCACTCATTTCCTTGCTGTCATCTGTGTAGGACCCATCTCGTTTTAGTAGGGGCCCAATACTAGATGTTGTTCTCGACTTTGATATGGCATAATAAAAGAAATACTTTGGGTTTCTTTCAATTTCATTTATGGCTTTTAGTTCTTCCCGCGTTTCTTGATTCCTGTAAGATTCCTTTAGTTTTAATTCGATGTTTGCTATTTCTCTGACCAGTGCCTCCCTACGTATTTCAGATATATTGACCTCTTGTAGCCGCTCTGTTATTCTTTGCCTTCGCCTGTATAGGGAGCGCCTCTCTCTTTCTAGTTTACATCTTCTCCTCCTTTTCCTTAAGAGAATTTGCCTTGAGCAAACCTCAAGTGCCACAGAGTTAATTTGTTCTAGACATAGGTTAGGATCCGTGATGCTTAGGCTATCTTCCCAGTTTATATCATTTAGGATTTGGTTTACTTGGTCCCACCTTATGTTTTTGTTATTGAAGTTGAAATTGGAGAAGGCTCCCTCGCGACTGATCACATTTTGTCGATATGGGGCTCCCCTCATGCATGTCTGGACCTCTATTATGTTGTGATCTGAGTATATCGATTTTAATATGATGACATTTCGTATCAGATCATCATTGTTAGTGAAGATGAGGTCCAGTGTATTCTCCAATCTTGTAGGCTCTATTATTTGCTGGTTTAAGGTGAATTTGGTGCAGAGATTTAAAAGCTCGTGTGTGTGCGATTTTTCATCTGAGCTGCCTCCTGGTGTTATCTCTGGTACCACATTATTTGCAATATTCCTCCATTTTAGGTGCCTTAGGTTGAAGTCCCCCAGGAGCAAGATGTTGGGGGCAGGGGCTGGAAGGTTATCCAGACATTGGTCAATTTTCAGAAGCTGTTCCTGGAATTGTTGGGACGTTGCATCCGGAGGCTTGTATACAACCACGATGACCAGGTTTTGATTCTCGATCTTTACTGCTAAAACTTCAAACTACATCATTTGAGGCATTTAGTAGTTCTGAGTATATAAGTGACTCTGTGATATAGAGGCCAACCCCATCCCCTTTTGCCTGTTCACTCTGTCACATCTGTATAGGTTGTAGCCAGGGATCCATATTTCATTGCCGAAGTGATCCTTTATGGGGGTCTCAGTGATCCACTGTGTGGACCAGTGTTGTAATAATGGTGAGTGTGTGGACCAATGTTGCAATAATAGTGTGTGTGTGGTCCAGTGTTGTGATATTGGTGAGTGTGTGGACCAGTGTTGAGATAATCGTTAGTGTGTGTACCACTGTTGTAATAATAGTGAGTGTGTGGATCAGTGTTGTAATAATAGTTAGTGTGTGGACCAGTGTTGTAATAATAGTGAGTGTGTGGACCAGCGTTGTGATAGTGTGTATTCCAGTGTTTTAAAAATGGTGAGTGTGTGGACCAGTGTTTTAATAATAGTGTGGGGACCAGTGTTGTAATAGTGAGTGTGTGGACCAGTGTTGTAATAATAGCGAATGTGTTGACCAGTGTTGTAATAATGGTGAGTGGATGGACAAGTGGTGTAATAATATTGAGTGTGTGGACCAGTGTTGTAATAATAGTGAGTGTGTGGACCAGTGTTGTAATAATGGTAAGTGTGTGGACCAGTGTTGTAATAATGGTGAGTGTGTGGACAAGTGTTGTAATAATAGTGAGTGTGTGGACCAGTGTTGTAATAATAGTGTGTGGACCAGTGTTGTAATAATAGTGAGTGTGTGGACCAGGGTTGTAATAATAGTGAGTGAGGTGATCAGTGTTGTAAAAATATGTGTGGACCAGTGTTGTGATAATGGTGAGTGTCTTGACCATTGTTGTAATAACAGTGAAAGTGGACCAGTGTTGTAATAATGGTGAGTTTGTGGATCAGTGTTGTAAGAATGGTGAGTGTGTGGACCAGTGTTGTGAAATGGTGAGTGTGTGGACCAGTGTTGTAATAATAGTGAGTGTGGGGTCCAGTGTTGTAATAATGGTGAGTGTGTGGACCAGTGTTTTAATAATGGTGAGTGTGTAAACCAGTGTTATAATAATGGTGAGTGTGTGGACCAGTGTTGTAATTATAGTGAATGTGTGGACCAGTGTTGTAATAATAGTGAGTGTGTGGACCAGTGTTGTAATAATGGTGAGTGTGTTGACCAGTGGTGTAATATTGCTGAGTGTGTGAACCAGTGTTATGATAATAGTGAGTGTGTGGACCAGTGTTGTAATTCTAGTGAGTGTGTGGACAAGTGTTGTAATTATAGTGAGTGTGTGGACCAGTGTTGTGATAATGGTGAGTGTGTTGACCATTGTGTTAATAACAGTGAAAGTGGACCAGTGTTGTAATAATGGTGAGTTTGTGGATCAGTGTTGTAAGAATAGTGAGTGTGTGGACCAGTGTTGTGAAATGGTGAGTGTGTGGACCAGTGTTGTAATAATATTGAGTGTGGGGTCCAGTGTTGCAATAATGGTGAGTGTGTGGACCAGTGTTTTAATAATGGTGAGTGTGTAAACCAGTGTTATAATAATGGTGAGTGTGTGGACCAGTGTTGTAATTATAGTGAATGTGTGGACCAGTGTTGTAATAATAGTGAGTGTGTGGATGAATGTTGTACTGATGGTGAGTGTGTGTATGAATGTTGTTCTGATGGTGAGTGTGAAAATGAATGTTGTTCTGATGGTGAGTGTGTAGATCAATGTTGTTTTGATGGTGAATGTGTGGATCAATGTTGTTCTGATGGTGAGTCTGTGGATGAATGTTGTTCTGATGGTGAGTGTGTGGATCAATGTTGTTCTGATGGTGAGTGTGTGGATCAATGTAGTTCTGATGTTGAGTGTGTTGATCAATGTTGTTCTGATGGTGAGTGTATGGATCAATGTTGTTCTGATTGTGAGTGTATGGATCAATGTTGTTCTTATGGTGAGTGTGTTGATCAATGTTGTTCTGATGGTGAGTGTGTGGATCAATGTTGTTCTGATGGTGAGTGTGGGGATCAATGTTGTTCTGATGGTGAGTGTGTGGATCAATGTTGTTCTGATGGTGAGTGTGTGGATCAATGTTGTTTTGATGGTGTGTGGATCAATGTTGTTCTGATGGTGAGTGTGTTGATCAATATTCTTCTGATAGTGTGTGGATCAATGTTGTTATGATGGTGAGTGTGTGGATCAATGTTGTTCTGATGGTGAGTATGTGGATCAATGTTGTTCTGATGGTGAGTGTGTGGATCAGTGTTGTTCTGATTCTGAGTGTGTGGATCAGTGTTGTTCTGATTCTGAGTGTGTGGATTAATGTTGTTCTGATGGTGAGTGTGTGGATCAATGTTGTTCTGATGGTGTGTGGATCAATGTTGTTCTGAAGGTGAGTGTGTGGATCAATGTTGTTCTGATGGTGAGTGTGTGGATCAATGTTGTTCTGATGGTGAGTGTGTGGATCAATGTTGTTCTGATGGTGTGTGTGGATTAATGTTGTTCTGATGGTGAGTATGTGGATCAATGTTGTTTTGATGGTGAGTGTGTGGATCAATGTTGTTCTGATGGGGAGTGTGTGGATCAATGTTGTTCTGATGGGGAGTGTGTGGATCAATGTTGTTCTGATGGGGAGTGTGTGGATCAATGTTGTTCTGATGGTGTGTGTGGATTAATGTTGTTCTGATGGTGAGTATGTGGATCGATGTTGTTTTGATGGTGAGTGTGTGGATCAATGTTGTTCTGATAATGAGTGTGTGGATCAATGTTGTTTTGATGGTGAGTGTGTGGATCAATGTTGTTCTGATAATGAGTGTGTGGATCAATGTTGTTTTGATGGTGAGTGTGTGGATCAGTGTTGTTTTGATGGTGAGTGTGTGGATCAGTGTTTTTCTGATGGTGAGTGTGTGGATCAATGTTGTTCTGATGGTGAGCGTGTGGATCAAAGTTGTTCTGATGGTGAGTGTGTGGATCAATGTTGTTCTGATGGTGAGTGTGTGGACCAATGTTGTTCTGATGGTGAGTGTGTGGACCAATGTTGTTTTGATGGTGAGTGTGTGGACCAATGTTGTTTTGATGGTGAGTGTGTGGACCAATGTTGTTTTGTTGGTGAGTGTGTGGATCAATGTTTTTTTGATGGTGAGTGTGTGGATCAATGTTGTTTTGATGGTGAGTGTGTGGACCAATGTTATTTTGATGGTGAGTGTGTGGACCAATGTTGTTTTGATGGTGAGTGTGTGGATCAATGTTGTTCTGATGGTGAGTGTGTGGACCAATGTTGTTTTGATGGTGAGTGTGTGGATCAATGTTGTTCTGATGGTGAGAGTTCTGACGAGTGTTGTAGTAATAGTGAGTTGATAATTGAGACTCTTATGCAACATTTGCATATGTATCGGCAGTCAATGGCGTCTTCAGTGGATGAGGATGAGGTAGTCAGTGCCTCAGCCTGGTGTCGATGTGTTCATGCTGTTGACTTGAAAATTTCATTTCTGGTTAAAATATAGCAAAGTGAAGGTTCCTGAAACTTTGTGAATATTTAGGTGCTTTTTGTTATTATTATAAAGTAATTCTGTGTTTTATGTAATAAACTTTGAATGTGATGATCTGTTTTAAAGACTCAACACTGGTGATTCCTGCTGACAAGAACCACGGCATTGTTAGTGCAGTGTTGGCTTTTTTGTGAATTAAATTTAGAAACCCTATTTTCACTGGCTTCAATATTTACTTGCTACTGCATGTTAAGAGAAGGCAAATATCTTTTCAGTCAAAGCTGTGTTGGTGCATATTTGCCATTTTTCTAAAATAATTAATAAACCTTAAATTTTGAAATTCGATTTGACAAATGAGGAATTCTTTTTTATTATTGAACTTATTGTGTTAGAGGGTTTCTTTAAGAGAAACCATTGCATTTATTTGGACCTGCATACCTGGAGAGAGTTCCAGGGGTCAACGCCCCCGCGGCCCGGTCTGTGACCAGGCCTCATGGTGGATCAGAGCCTGATCAACCAGGCTGTTACTGCTGGCCGCACGCAGTCCAACGTACGAACCACAGCCTGGCTGGTCAGGTACCGACTTTATGTACCTGATGTATGCTGGGAGGCAGTCGAAGAGTCTTGGGCCCCTAACACTTATTGTGTTGTCTCTCAACGTACTAGTGGCTTTTCATTGTGGGGATGTTGCATCGTCTGCCGAGTCTTTTAGTGAAGATGAGGTCCAGCGTATTCTCCAATCTTGTAGGCTCTATTATTTGCTGGTTTAAGGTGAATTTGGTGCAGAGATTTAAAAGCTCGTGTGTGTGCCAGTTTTCATCTGAGCTGCCTCCTGATGTTATCTCTGCTACCACATTATTTGCAATATTCCTCCATTTTAGGTACCTTAGGTTGAAATCCCCCAGGAGCAAGATGTTGGGGCAGGAGCTGGAAGGTTTTCCAGACAGTGGTCAATTTTCAGAAGCTGTTCCTGGAATTGTTGGGACGTTGCATTCGGAGGCTTGTATACAACCACGATGACCAGGTTTTGATTCTCGATCTTTACTTCTAAAACTTCAACTACATCATTTGAGGCATTTAGTAGTTCTGAACATATAAGTGACTCTGGGATATACAGGCCAACCCTTCCCCCCCTTTTTGCCTGTTCACTCTGTCCCATCTGTATAGGTTGCATCCAGGGATCCATATTTCATTGTCCAAGTGATCCTTTATGTTTGTCTCTGTGAAAGCCGCAAACATTGCATTTGACTCTGTAAGCAGTCCACGGATGTAAGGTATCTTTTTGTTTGTTGCTGGCTTTAGACCCTGAATATTTGCAAAGATGAATGTCGTCGGATTGGTGGTATGGGGGGTGTCTTTTTTTTCCTGGCACTAATATCTGTTGTTCTGGAGTGGAGGCCATTGACTGTGATTCCACTGCAGAAATGATTGCAGTTGGTGTACGATTTGTCATTTCCTGCCAGCTTTTTTACCTTCCTGGCGCTAAAAAAAACTCTCTCTCTGGAGTGGCTTTGGCTTCCCAGGTTTTGCTATGGTCTAGATATTCTGTGTCGTCTTGTACCCTTTAGGTGGTGTGCCTGGCAATATAGGTTATAACACTGTCTTTCCTGAACTGATGAGTGGCACATTTCAGGGTGGAAAATCTTACAGGAAGGAGTTTGCATTTTCTTGTTGTCATATGGGCAAGGCATTTTCTGAGGTGGTCAAAGTTGCATGTCCCATCTGTTTTCCCAGATATTCCATGCCTCCAGATACCAAGTGCATAATATTTGCATAGGATTCGTTTCTGTTTGCCTTGTTTTTATGTGACTGTGTTCCCTATTGTATTCCCTACTGATGCGTGTTTTCCTGTCTCATTTCTATCTTCAGCACTAGTGCTAACAATGGAGCCTTCATCAGTTGTTTCTGGTAATATTACCTCTCTACACATCACACAGATATGTATCGTTATTTGCAACAATACATGCATACAGAGAGAGCGCAAGTGATGTATACACACTGTGAATAAGTCACACACACACACACACAGAAACACACAGAAAAGAGACAAAAAGACAGACAGACTCATTTAGGCCCATATTACCTCTCTACACATCACACAGATATGTATCGTTATTTGCAACAATACATGCATACAGAGAGAGCAAGTGACCTATACACACTTCAATATTTCTCGGGGCATCCCCTTGTTTACTATCTACCGTGGTATTGCTAGTTTGCAACATTGGTTTTTGTATGTCCTTGTCTACACCTGTTTCCCCACTAGAGCTCCTGTCCCCCTTCAGGCCACCATCATTTATTTCTCCTTTCTTACAGTTACTGTCTACCAGGACAACATTTGTACCAGGTGCGATAGCACCATCTGGCCCAGATCTTTTATTTTCCCAACTGTTATAGAATGCCGTCATGTTTTTTATGAAGGCCGGTTTGATGTTGTCATCTTTTAATATCAATGTGATTTTATTCCACAGTTCGGTCTCATTTGGGCATACCCAAAAACACCTCCCTGGTTTAATATCTCGTGTAGTTTATTCCTGAATACCAGCACGAGGGGCGTGGCTCCATTTACCACAGAAGTTGCATGTAATCCATGCAGTAGAAAGTTTGTTTGTTTGGTTGCAGACTTCACAGGTTTTCATGATTGATTTTATTGGTTGTTTTAATGTATATTCTACTAATAACTTCCTTAACTCAAAACTCTGGTATAGTTTCCTTAGATAGATGTTTGTATCAGTTTTTAGCTGTGTAAGTATCAGTCTGTAGATGTTATTGAAGAAATCTGAAAAATTAAATTCTGAAATTCATGTGATTATATGTAAAGGCATCATCCGATCGGTTTCAGAACTTCATCACCTATAATTTACTAATCAATGGGGACTTCATCTTCTGACCGGCTTAAAAATATATTGGTGGAGCAGTTTGGAATATTGGTCTTATCACCATAAATAGAGAATGCCTCTTCTGATTGGCTTTAAACTTACAAAGGTTTGGTGCTATATAACTGCCTGTTACCCATTTTTCAGTGAATAAATCTAGGATATAAATTTCCCTGTTATAACTTGCGAATTCTTTTGTTTGGCTTCAAATTATACGAGCTATATCTTCCTCTGATGTCGCACTAACCAAAATATATATGGTTTCATATAATGGTATAATATACAGACGTTTCACCAGCAGGATACATATATTTTTTTTACAGAGTTGTAGTGGAGACATAGTTTGGAGATGATCAATCCCTTAGCTGTGATAGATGGAGGTCAGTCCCTGGGTCTCCTAATGCACTAACCATCGAGGTTGGGAGCTGAACATTGCTTCTTCGTGTGTCTAGTGATTTATACGCCTGTATTCCACTGAAGAAGCCAGCTATGCAGGTGAAACATGTCAACAATAATGACATGATTCACATGTCTCTTATTTACTACATTTAATTTCGTACTGTTTTAGTGTAAAATGTCATATAACACATAAAATTTTCTTCTTACATGATTTCGTTTCAAGACAATCGTTCATACGACTGACTTCAAAATTTCAGTGCTGGTTCACCATAACCGGGAGGACATTGTCATGGAACTCCTGTAATGATCACATACTTTTGTCATTTTTATAAAGGCCATCCTGATTTTGCTCTCCATGAAATAACTAGAGTAAGACTATTCTGATAGGATTTAAACTTTCAACTCAGGTGAATCCTACTTAGTAAAAATCAAGACATTCTTATTGCTGCTTGTAGCTGCCTAATTTTCCAAACTGATTTTAATTTTTTTTTTTTTTTTTCACTTGAAAATGCCTGTTATGAAGGACTCCATTTCAATGGTTGAAGCGTCATCTTCTGAAGATGAAATCAGTTTAAGTTAAGTATGCAGTGTGCATAAATGGGGTTAAATCTGAGTGGGGATCTGTAACAAGTGGCGTTCCTCAGGGATCGGTTTTAGGCCCGTTGTTGTTTATAATATATATAAATGACCTTGACGATGAAATTACTAGTGATATAAGCAAATTCGCTGATGACACGAAGATAGGTAGGATAATCGATTCAGACGTAGATGTCACGAAACTTCAGCAGGATTTAGACAAACTGAATTCGTGGTCAAAAAAGTGGCAGATGCAGTTCAATGTAGATAAATGCAAAGTTCTAAAGCTCGGGAATGCTCATAACCCTAGCACCTACCAGCTTAATAACGATGAACTTAGCCTTTCAGAATGAGAAAAGGATTTGGGGGTTATGTGGCAACCTCAAACCAAGTCAGCAATGCCTAAGCGTAGAAATAAAGCAAATAGATTACTGGATTTATATCAAGAAGTGTAAGCCAGAAGTCCAGCGGTTATACTACAGCTTTATACATCATTTGTAAGGCCTCACCTAGATTACGCAGCTCAGTTCTGGTCTCCATTTTACAGAAGGGATATAAATTCGTTAGAAAACTTGGCGACGAATGACAAAGGGATAAAGGAAAGTATTGGTTTGGAAATAGGGTAGTTGATGAGTGGAACAGTCTGCCTTGGAGGGGTCATTGAAGCTAGGACCGGGTGTTTCAAATTTTTGGTTGGGTAAATACATGAGTGAGAGGGGTTGGGGTTTGGGGGACTCGCAAAGAGTTAATAGAATCATCAAAGCTTATTGATTAGGTAAAATTGAAAAAGCAACTAATGATACATTTTATTGTGGCAACGTTTCGCTCTCCAGGAGCTTTGTCAAACCGTTACAAGCCCTGGACACAGAGGGTATATATATTCCCCAAAAATGAGGTGTAATACTAGTGGTGGTAGAAATAGTAGTGATATAAGTTGTAGTAGTAGTAGTAATACAATAAGGGTAAAACAATAAACTTGCACATGAGTAAAAGGTGATAAAAAAAATTACTTGGGTAGCATTAAAACAGGTTGGGCCCCCCACTACTTCTACCACCACTAGTATTACACCTCACTTTGAGAGTATATATATATTTTGTGTAATGTATTGTTTTAACCAGAAAACTCCTGGAGAGGGAAAACTTTCCACAATAAAAAGTCTCTTGGTTGCATTTGTTCCCAAATTAAAAATTGTCGGTAATTCCCAATATTAATACATCCTGGTTTAAAGGGGTGGATTGTGAAAGACCTGCCTAGTATTGGGGAACAGGCCTGCTGCAGTGTTCCCCCTTTCGTTCTTTTTGTAAGTAGATGAATATTTGACATTTTAATATACTGTTAACAAACATAGAAAAAATTGGGTTCCTTAAAATCTATTGAAAGTTTTTTGGAAGCATCA